>JAVIAB010000026.1:27212878-27227878 GCA_032433765.1 Megaustenia siamemsis | reverse complement strand
GCAATGTTAAAAGACACAACAGCCTACTAAAAGTAATATTGGAAGGGAAAATACAAGGTAAAAGAGGCAGAGGCAGACCAAGACTAACATGGACGAGAAACTTCAAAAGATGGACTATTCAACCTATGACAACCTGCACCATCAAAGCCAGAAACAGAGGCAGACCAAGACTAACATGGACGAGTAACATCAAAAGATGGACTATTCAACCTATGACAACCTGCATCATCAAAACGAGACAGAGTGGAATGTCGCCCCTTAGAAGCCAACCTTCGATGCGGAGACGGCACCCAATGATGATGATGATGTTTAAGTAGGATAATGAAAATGAATGCCTTGAACATAACAGAACTCTGAAAACCACTGAGAAAACTTATACAAAACATTATGATCTCTCACATGTGTTAAAAGTCTAAAGAAAGCAACAAGAAAGGTCTCAGTCTGAATAGTAAGAAAATAGAAGTAATGGTTATATCAAAGAAACAATCATCACCATCATGCAGCATAACAATAAAAGGAACAAATCTGAAACAAGTACAACGCGTCAAATACTTGGGCACAATAATAACATCGGATGGAAGATGCATCACAGAAATAAAAAGCAGAATATCTGAGACTAAAATAACATTTCAAAAAATGAAAAACATCTTAAGTAACAAGTCTATGTCAATAGAAGTGAGAAAGAGAATTCAGCCGTGCTGTATAGAACCAATTCTGTCCTATGAAAGCGAATCATGGACAGTAGACAAACAAAAGACAGCTTAAGAGAATAGCTTGGCAGAAGGTCAACAACAGAAATGATAAATAACTGTGGAGATCGAAAGTTGTGAAGAGACAAGATCACCTACTCCAGTAGGCACGGTACTTGATTTCGACGAGACAAACAAATGAAAAGACGATTAGAAGCCACAGAGATTGGATTTCTCAGAAGAATGTTGAAAGTTGAATCGTTAACTAAAAAGCCCAACGAGGAAATTATCAAAGAGGCCAACACAAAAAGGGAGCTCCTAAAAGAAACATCAGAAAGAAACAATCAACATTTTCGGGCACATCATAAGAAGAGGAGAGTTGGAATACTTGATTAGAACTGGAAAAATACAGGGAAAATGAAATTGCGGACGACAAATAGAGATAATACTGAATATCTTGGTGTCATGGCATGGAAAACAGTCAACAACAAAATTAATACGATGTACAGAAGCTTGTGGAAGGACATGATCGCCTACGACAACCGGTATGGCACATAAGGATGTTAAAAGTCAGTCTTCATCTGAGCACCAAGACTAGAACTGACAAGTCAAGTGTCTAACGTGTTCTCTTACGTAGCTGCTGAGACATGAAGCATGAACTATCGGATAGAAAGTTAACTTTCAAGATTTGAAGGTCTTTGTCTTAAGAAGATTCAAAACATCGGTTGGGATCAACATATCGCAAGAAAAGAAGTCGTCAGAAGATCAGGCATTAACAAAGTCAATCAAGAAGTTAAAAGAAGACGCTGGAAATGGCTAGGAATGTTCTACGAATGGAATGAACCAGACACCCATACCTAGCATTAACATGGACACCACCAGGCAAACGAAGAACATGCAAACCATTGGGGACATGGCGACGAACCAGACAAGATGAAATGAAAGAGGCAGGCAAGACCTGGCGAGAGTTGTTCGCGCTTACTCCAGACCGGAATGGGTGGAGATCTCTTGTGGGTGTCCTATGATGGGTGGAGATCTCTTGTGGGTGCCCTATGATGGGTGGAGATCTCTTGTGAGTGCCCTATGATGGGTGGAGATCTCTTGTAGGTGCCCTATAATGGGTGGAGATCTCTTGTGGGTGCCCTATGATGGGTGGAGATCTCTTGTGGGTGCCCTATGATGGGTGGAGATCTCTTGTGGGTGTCCTATGATGGGTGGAGATCTCTTGTGGGTGTCCTATGATGGGTGGAGATCTCTTGTTGGTGCCCTGTGATGGGTGGAGATCTCTTGTGGGTGTCCTGTGATGGGTGGAGATCTCTTGTGGGTGTCCTATGATGGGTGGAGATCTCTTGTTGGTGCCCTGTGATGGGTGGAGATCTCCTGTGGGTGCCCTATGATGGGTGGAGATCTCTTGTGGGTGCCCTATGATGGGTGGAGATCTCTTGTGGGTGTCCTATGATGGGTGGAGATCTCTTGTTGGTGCCCTGTGATGGGTGGAGATCTCTTGTGGGTGTCCTGTGATGGGTGGAGATCTCTTGTGGGTGTCCTATGATGGGTGGAGATCTCTTGTTGGTGCCCTGTGATGGGTGGAGATCTCTTGTGGGTGCCCTATGATGGGTGGAGATCTCTTGTGGGTGTCCTGTGATGGGTGGAGATCTCTTGTGGGTGCCCTATGATGGGTGGAGATCTCTTGTGGGTGTCCTGTGATGGGTGGAGATCTCTTGTGGGTGCTCTTTGATGGGTGGAGATCTCTTGTGGGTGTCCTGTGATGGGTGGAGATCTCTTGTGGGTGCCCTATGATGGGTGGAGATCTCTTGTGGGTGTCCTGTGATGGGTGGAGATCTCTTGTGGGTGCCCTATGATGGGTGGAGATCTTTTGTGGGTGCCCTATAATGGGTGGAGATCTCTTGTGGGTGCCCTATAATGGGTGGAGATCTCTTGTGGGTGCCGTATGGTGGGTGGAGATCTCTTGTGGGTGCCCTATGATGGGTGGAGATCTTTTGTGGGTGCCCTATAATGGGTGGAGATCTCTTGTGGGTGCCCTATAATGGGTGGAGATCTCTTGTGGGTGCCGTATGGTGGGTGGAGATCTCTTGTGGGTGCCCTATGATGGGTGGAGATCTCTTGTGGGTGCCCTATGATGGGTGGAGATCTCTTGTGGGTGCCCTATGCCTTGAGAGGAAGTTCAGCGAATTAAGAAGAAGACAGAATGTTAGCAATATAAAATTATTGTAGAAAAGTATGGATACTCGTGACAAATCAGAAGGCGGGAAGTATAGACCATAGTATTTGGAATAAGGGACATTTTATATTTGAAAAAAATACAAATATATTTGAAGCGTTTTTCGAATTTTGTAAGTTCATTTTTAAACTCAATATATTCTTCCACCTCTATATTTAGTGTTAGTTTTGTTTGCTATAGATTCTATTGACATTCTTTCCATATTAGCGAACCATTGTATCTGTTCTTTCCTTAATAAGTATAGAAGAATGTTAGAATATCCATGAACAGTTAAGAAGAGTAATTAAACCGTGCAGAGAGAGAGAGACGAAATAAAAAAAGAGTGCTAATTTCCAATATTAGGAAGAAACAATCATCATTTTTTGGCCATGTAATGAGAAGGGAACAACTGGAATATATTGTAACAACTGGGAAAATTGAGGAACGAAGAGATAGAGGGAAGCAAAGAGAAAAGATACCAGACAGCTTAAGAGAATGGCTTGGCAGAAGGTCAACAACAGAAATGATAAATAACTGTCGTGATCGAAAGTTGTGGAGAGACATGATCACCTACGCCAGCAGGCCCGGTACTTGATGATGATGAATACCTTGTTCAATTATCTAAACATCCATATATAATATGTTATATGTTACATAAATATAAATATGTAGATGATATGATGATGTATAGAGTTTAGAATTTATTCAATGCCTAATCTCTCTATCTTTCTCTCTCTCTCCCTCTCTCTCTCATTGATTCAGTGCCTAATGTCTCTCTCTCTCTCTATCTCTCTCTCTCTCTCTCTTACTACATGATTTATGACCGTCTCGTTTGGTCATTCCAAGTTCTTTTCTCAAACATTTCATCTGTTACAAATAATGTCCATTTTTAGTGGAAAAAAATAATGTTCTACTTTAGTGAAGGAATATAATGTTCTACTTTAGTGAAGGAAAATAATGTTCTACTTTAGTGAATGAAAATAATGTCCTACCTTAGTGAAAGAAAATAATGTCCTGCTTTAGTAAAAGAAATTAATGTCCTACTTTAGTAAAAGAAATTAATGTCCTACTTTAGTAAAAGAAATTAATGTCCTACTTTAGTGAAGGAATATAATGTCATACTTTAGTGAAGGAATATAATGTCCTACTTTAGTGAAGGAATATAATGTCCTACTTTAGTGAAGGAAAATAATGTCCTACTTTAGTGAAGGAAAATAATGTCCTACTTTAGTAAAAGAAATTAATGTCCTACTTTAGTAAAAGAAATTAATGTCCTACTTTAGTGAAGGAATATAATGTCCTACTTTAGTGAAGGAATATAATGTCCTACTTTAGTGATTGAAAATAATGTCCTACTTTAGTGAAGGAAAATAATGTCATACTTTAGTGAAAGAAAATAATGTCCTATTTTAGTAAAAGAAATTAATGTCCTACTTTAGTGAAGGAATATAATGTCCTACTTTAGTGAAGGAAAATAATGTCCTACTTTAGTGAAGGAAAATAATGTCCTACTTTAGTGAAGGAAAATAATGTCCTACTTTAGTGAAGGAAAATAATGTCCTACTTTAGTGAAGGAAAATAATGTCCTACTTTAGTAAAAGAAATTAATGTCCTACTTTAGTAAAAGAAAATAATGCCCTACTTTAGTGAAGGAAAATAATGTCCTACTTTAGTAAAAGAAATTAATGTCCTACTTTAGTAAAAGAAAATAATGCCCTACTTTAGTGAATGAATATATAATCTGCCTTACCTTGCCATGAGCAACGACTTCGGCCACCACCAGGGCTGCTAGGAACACAGCCAAAATAAGAACGTTGTTTCTCATCGTGGAGTTGAGAGTAATACGACTAGACGTCTGATCAGTTCTGTTCTTCCACAGCCAGCAGAGACTTCCAACTTGAGGGAGTAGCTTACCTTAGCAAGCTTCTGATCTGATGCATCCTTATCCAGACTTATATACAGGAAAACCCTTTTGAAATCGCCACATTAATGTTGAATATAATGACTTCTTTCTATTCCTAAAATAATTGTAAAAGAAATACAAACAAACGAAGTCACCTGACTGAGAGTTATGAATTGATAAAGAAACACTTAAAGCGATTGAGTGTTCAGAATGTAAATTGAAAAATTCAAGACAAAATACAAACTTACATGAACCCAAAACGACATTACAGTTGTAAGAAAATAGTATACAAATAATCTAAATGCAGTTATATTTTATATACAGATATACCACATGTGTTTTTGTTTGTATATATCAATAGGGGAGTGAACAGTCAATATAAATTTGTTGCATAGAAAAAGGACTGTGAAATCGTAAATTAACTATTGATATACGATGAAAGATGTAAATAGTATTTGAGGACGCTGTCAAATGGGGATATTGTTTCCAGTAAGGATACCCAGGTGCAGTACTGCCAAGTAACCTGAAGCATACACTTGATATTAAGCATGTTTTCAAGTATCCACTTTACTGATCGGTAATTCTTATTTTGCAGTCACATGCGTTTCCACGACATTTAAAAAAAAAGCACACATAAATGTGAGTTATGGTTCTTTGTGTTTACGTCATATATTTTCTTTGTTTTCTTAATCATTTTCGAGGGGAGAAGGGGGTGGACGATACTACTTAAAGTTATGCTTTGATTTTCAAATTCTACACACAAAGAAATATTGAAAACTCAATAACTTATACACAAATAAAATACAAACATCGCTCAATAATTGAGCACAAAAATCACATACTTACCTCGCAAATTGTATTCAGTAAGACATGTACCCGACAATATGATTTATGTATACAGAACAAAGACCATGCACTAGAAGTCACATTTACATGACATCAATGACATGATTGTCTGGCGTTTCGTAACTCAACTTGAATTGTGTTTTTTAACCTTAAACCTTGTAATCCAAAAAAATGACACACAAAAAAGTTGACCTTTTTCTCGTAAATATTAACCTATTTTTGTATAAATTATTTTGACATTTGTTGAATTTTGTTTGTTTCGTTTACAAATTATTGAATCTCTGATTTCTAGTTTTAAACTCGCTGACTCCATGAACCTGGTATAGAAGTCTTAACTTGGCCTTTGTGGCTTTTATTTATTTCTTTTTTCTTTAATGAGTGACGTATTTAAACTACCTTTCTATAAATGAATTTGGCACTTTTAATATAATATATTATTTAACATGACATATTATGATAATACATTTTCAATAGAGCGAAAAAAACCTGCAGATAATCTGATCATCAGAAGCCGGTCTCGTTAAAAAAAACATTGTTTCGGATCTTCAACTTTTAATATTGTTGTTGTTATTTGTTGTTTGCATACACCAACGTTACATCGTTAGCGGAGTCCTGGGTGTGTGAATTTTGTGTGAATTACATTTTTTTCCCCTTACCAGCACCCGAGTGTTGAGATGTCCCTCGCTGTACAGGCAGGTAATCTCCGAATTCAGAGGTATTATCATTTTTATCGTTGAGGGTTTTAACATTTTGGTTACATTTTTTTCGTATCAAATTTTTCCCAAACATTTGCTCTTTTTGATATCCAAATCAAAGGGGTTCTTTAACGTGCGCAAAGCACAAACAAAAACTTCTGTTTTTTTTTTTGTTCCTTGTCTCAGAGGGCTCAACATCGGATCTCACTACCTAGAGAGGTGTAGACATCGGATCTCACTACCCAGGGAGGGCTACACATCAGATCTCACTACCCAGAAAGGGCTAGACATCAGATCTCACTACACAGAGAGGGATAGACATCAGATCTCACTACCCAGAGTGGGCTAGGCATCGGATCTCACTACCCAGAGAGGGGTAGACATCGGATCTCACTACCCAGAGAGAGCTAGACATCGGATCTCACTATCCAGAGAGGGTTAGACATCGGATCTCACTACCCAGAGAGGGTTAGACATCAGATCTCACTACCCAGAGAGGGCTAGACATCGGATCTCACTACCCAGAGAGGGTTAGACATCGAATCTCACTACCCAGAGAGGGTTAGACATCAGATCTCACTATCCAGAGAGAGCTAGACATCGGATCTCACTACCCAGAGAGGGTTAGACATCGGATCTCACTACCCAGAGAGGGTTAGACATCGGATCTCACTACCCAGAGAGAGCTAGACATCGGATCTCACTACCCAAAGAGGGTTAGACATCGGATCTCACTACCAAGAGAGGGCTAGACATTGGATCTCAATACCCAGAGAGGGCTAGACATCGGATCTCACTACCCAAAGAGTGCTAGACATCGGATCTCACTATCCAGGGAGGGCTAGACATCAGATCTCACTACCCAGAGAGGGGTAGACATCGGATCTCACTACCCAGAGAGGGTTAGACATCAGATCTCACTACCCAGAGAGGGTTAGACATCAGATCTCACTACCCAGAGAGGGTTAGACATCAGATCTCACTACCCAGAGAGGGCTAGACATCATATCTCACTACCCAGAGAGGGGTAGACATCAGATCTCACTACCCAGAGAGGACTATACATTAGATCTCACTACCCAGAGAGGGCTAGACATCGGATCTCACTACCCAGAGACGGCTAGAAATCAGATCTCATTACCCAGAGAGGACTAGACATCGGATTTCACTACTCAGAGAGGGCTAGACATCGGATCTCATTACCCAGAGAGGACTATACATCAGATCTCACTACCCAGAGAGGACTAGACATCGGATTTCACTACCCAGAGAGGGCTAGACATCGGGTGTCACGTCTCAGAAGGGCTAGACATCGGATCTCTCTACCCAGAGAGGGCTAGACATTGAATCTCATTACCTCAGAGGGCTAGGCATCGGATCTCACTACCCAGAGAAGGCTAGACATCGGATATCACTACCCAGAGATTACTAGACTTCAGATCTCACTACCCAGAGAGGGCTAAACATCGGATCTCACTACCCAGAGAGGGCTAGACATCGGATCTCACTACCCAGAGAGGGTTAGACATCAGATCTCACTACCCAGAGAGGGTTAGACATCAGATCTCACTACCAAGAGAGGGTTAGACATCAGATCTCACTACCCAGAGAGGGTTAGACATCAGATCTCACTACCCAGAGAGGGCTAGACATCGGATCTCACTACCCAGAGAGGGCTAGACATCGGATCTCACTACCCAGAGAGGGCTAGACATCAGATCTCACTACCCAGAGAGGACTATACATCAGATCTCACTACCCAGAGAGGGCTAGACATCGGATCTCACTACCCAGAGACGGCTAGAAATCAGATCTCATTACCCAGAGAGGACTAGACATCGGATTTCACTACACAGAGAAGGCTAGACATCGGATCTCATTACCCAGAGAGGACTATACATCAGATCTCACTACCCAGAGAGTACTAGACATCGGATTTCACTACCCAGAGAGGGCTAGACATCAGATCTCACTACCCAGAGAGGGCTAGACATCATATCTCACTACCCAGAGAGGGGTAGACATCGGATCTCACTACCCAGAGAGGGCTAGACATCAGATCTCACTACCCAGAGAGGACTATACATCAGATCTCACTACCCAGAGAGGGCTAGACATCGGATCTCACTACCCAGAGACGGCTAGAAATCAGATCTCATTACCCAGAGAGGACTAGACATCTGATTTCACTACTCAGAGAGGGCTAGACATCGGATCTCATTACCCAGAGAGGACTATACATCAGATCTCACTACCCAGAGAGGACTAGACATCGGATTTCACTACCGAGAGAGGGCTAGACATCAGATCTCACTACCCAGAGAGGGCTAGACATCGGATCTCACTACCCAGAGAGGGCTAGACATCAGATCTCACTACCCAGAGAAAGCTAGACATCGGATCTCACTACCCAGAGAGTGGTAGACATCGGATCTCACTACCCAGAGAGGGCTAGACATCAGATCTCACTACCCAGAGAGGACTATACATCAGATCTCACTACCCAGAGAGGGCTAGACATCGGATCTCACTACCCTGAGACGGCTAGAAATCAGATCTCACTACCCAGAGAGGACTAGACTTCGGATTTCACTACCCAGAGAGGGCTAGACATCGGATCTCATTACCCAGAGAGGGCTAGACATCGGATCTCACTACCCTGAGACGGCTAGAAATCAGATCTCACTACCCTGAGACGGCTAGAAATCAGATCTCACTACCCAGAGAGGACTATACATCAGATCTCACTACCCAGAGAGGGCTAGACATCGGATCTCATTACCCAGAGAGGGCTAGACATCGAACACATTACCTGAGAAGGCTAGACATCGGATCTCATTACCCAGAGAGGGCTAGACATCGGATCTCAAAACCCAGAGAGGGCTAGACATCAGATCTCACTACCCAGAGAGGGCTAGACATCGGATTTCACTACCCAGAGAGGGCTAGACATCGGATGTCACGTCTCAGAAGGGCTAGACATCGGATCTCTCTACCCAGAGAGGGCTAGACATTGAATCTCATTACCTCAGAGGGCTAGGCATCGGATCGCACTACACTGAGAACGCTAGACATCGGGTCTCACTACCCAAAGAGGGCTAGACATCAGATCTCACTACCCAGAGAGGGCTAGACATCGGATCTCACTACCCAAAGAGGGCTAGACATCAGATCTCACTACCCAGAGAGGGCTAGACATCGGATCTCACTACCCAAAGAGGGCTAGACATCAGATCTCACTACCCAGAGAGGGCTAGACATCGGATCTCACCACCCAGAGAGGGCTAGACATCAGATCTCACTACCCAGAGGGGGCTCGACATCAGATCTCACAACCCAGAGAGGGCTAGACATCAGATCTCACTACCCAGAGAGGGCTAGACATCGGATTTCACTACCCAGAGAGGGCTAGACATCGGGTGTCACGTCTCAGAAGGGCTAGACATCGGATCTCTCTACCCAGAGAGGGCTAGACATTGAATCTCATTACCTCAGAGGGCTAGGCATCGGATCGCACTACACTGAGAACGCTAGACATCGGGTCTCACTACCCAAAGAGGGCTAGACATCAGATCTCACTACCCAGAGAGGGCTAGACATCGGATCTCACTACCCAGAGAGGGCTAGACATCAGATCTCACTACCAGAGAGGGCTAGACATCAGATATCACTACCCTGAGAGGGCTAGGCATCGGATCTCACTACCCAGAGAAGGCTAGACATCGGATATCACTACCCAGAGATTACTAGACTTCAGATCTCACTACCCAGAGAGGGCTAAACATCGGATCTCACTACCCAGAGAGGGCTAGACATCGGATCTCACTACCCAGAGAGGGCTAGACATCAGATCCCACTACCCAGAGAGGGCTAGACATCGGATCTCACTACCCAGAGAAGGCTAGACATCGGATATCACTACCCAGAGAGGCTAGACATCGGATCTCACTACCCAGAGAGGGCTAGACATCGGATCTCACTACCCAGAGAGGGCTCTTGATCGAATCTCATTACCCTGGGAGGGCTAGACATCGGATCTCACTACCCAGAGGGGGCAAGACATCGGATCTCACTACCCAGAGAGGGCCAGACATCGGATCTCACTACCCAGAGAGGGCTAGACATCAGATCTCACTACCCAGAGAGAACATCATCATCTTCATTATTTCATTATGCTATCTTCATTATTTCATTCTGCTATCTTCATTATTTCATCCTGTCTTCTTCATTATTTCATCCCACCATCTTCATTATTTCATCCTGCCATCTTCATTATTTCATCCTGTAATCTTCATTATTTCATTCTGTTATCTTTGTTATTTCATCCTGTCATCTTCATTATTTCATTCTGCTATCTTCATTATTTCATTCTGCTATCTTCATTATTTCATCCTGTCATCTTCATTATTTCATCCTGCCAACTTCATTATTTCATCCTGCCATCTTCATTATTTCATCCTGTAATCTTTATTATTTCATTCTGCTATCTTCATTTTTTCATCCTGCCATCTTCATTATTTCATCCTGCCATCTTCATTATTTCATCCTGTAATCTTTATTATTTTATTCTGCTATCTTCATTTTTTCATCCTGCCATCTTCATTATTTCATCCTGCCAACTTCATTATTTCATCCTGCCATCTTCATTATTTCATCCTGTAATCTTTATTATTTTATTCTGCTATCTTCATTTTTTCATCCTGCCATCTTCATTATTTAATCCTGCTATCTTCATTATTTCTTCTTGTCATCTTCATTATTTTATTCTGCTATCTTCATTATTTCATCCTGCCATCTTCATTATTTCCTCCTGCCATCTTCATTATTTCATCCTGCCATCTTGATTATTTAATCCTACCATCTTCATTATTTCATTCTGCCATCTTCATTATTTCATCCTGCCGTCTTCATTATTTCATCCTGCCATCTTCATTATTTCATCCTGCCATCTTCATTATTTCATCCTGCCATCTTCATTATTTCATCCTGCCATCTTCATTATTTAATCCTACCATCTTCATTATTTCATCCTGCCATCTTCATTATTTCATCCTGCCATCTTCATTATTTCCTTCCTGCCATCTTCATTATTTCATTCTGCCATCTTCATTATTTCATCCGGCCATATTCATTATTTCATCCTGTCATCTTCATTAATTCATCCTGCCATCTTCATTATTTCATCCTGCCATCTTCATTATTTCATCCTGCCATCTTCAATAATTCATTCTGACATCTTCAATATTTCATCCGGCCATCTTCAATATTTCATCCTGCCATCTTCATTATTTCATCCTGCCATCTTCATTATTTCATCCTGTCTTCTTCATTATTTCATCTGCCATTTTATTATTTCATCCTGCCATCTTCATTACTTCATCCTTCCATCTTCATTATTTCCTCCTGCCATCTTCATTATTTCATTCTGCCATCTTCATTATTTCATCCTGCCATCTTCATTATTTCATCCTGTCATCTTCATTATTTCATCTGCCATTTTATTATTTCATCCTGCCATCTTCATTACTTCATCCTGCCATCTTCATTATTTCATCCTGCTATCTTCATTATTTCATTCTGCTATTTCAATATTTCATCCTACCATCTTCATTATTTCATTCTGCCATCTTCATTATTTCATCCTACCATCTTCATTATTTCATTCTGCCATCTTCATTATTTCATCCTGCCATCTTCATTATTTCATCCTGCCATCTTCATTATTTCATCCTGCCATCTTCATTATTTCATCCTGCCATCTTCATTATTTCATCCTGCCATCTTCATTATTTCATCCTACCATCTTCATTATTTCATCCTGCGCTAGCATCATTTAATGAAAATATTGCAGGCATTGCTTCCATTTAAAGATAATACCTCTCTTTGGGTCGTTTCACCACTTCCGAAGAATGAAAGATCTTATCACTGAGAGCTTATTTCGAGTCACATTTCATCTTCAACTGCAATTGAGAGCTTGCGAGACTGAAGAATGTGATAACAAATTTCTTTTAAAACTGATTACAAAGAGGAAGAGAAAGTAGAAGAAGTATCAGAACAGGACAAAGGAAATTAAGTACAAGAAGGGCAAAAAGGACAAGAATAAGCAAAAGATTAAAAACAAGAAGAATAAAAATAACACAAAGTAGATCTTTAATAAAAATCATCATGTGCCATACCGGTTGGCTTAGGCGATCATATCCTTCCACAATCTTCTATCTTACAGTTCATCATATCGGTTCTGTTGTTGACTGTTTGCCATGCCATGACACAAAGCTATCTAGTATTTTCCAACTATTCCAACTTGCTTCTTCTTGTGATGTGCCAGAAAAATGTTCATGATTTCTTTTTGATGTTTTTTTATGAGCCCCCGTTTTATGTTTGCCTCTTTGAGAATGAACACACTGGTCTTTTTTAGTTGTCCAGGAAACTTCCATCCATCATGTCAGGACAAAGTAACCAACATTAATGTCTTACAACGAGCCAAACTCCCATCCATCATGGCAGGACAAAGTAACCAACTCTAATGTCTTACAACGAGCCAAACTCCCATCCATCATGGCAGGACAAAGTAACCAACTCTAATGTCTTACAACGAGCCAAACTCCCATCCATCATGGCAGGACAAAGTAACCAACTCTATCGTCTTACATCGAGCCAAATTCCCATCCAACATGGCAGGACAAAGTAACCAACTCTAATGTCTTACAACGAGCCAAACTCCCATCCATCATGGCAGGACAAAGTAACTAACTCTAATGTCTTACAATGAGCCAAACTCCCATCCATCATGGCAGGACAAAGTAACCAACTCTAATGTCTTACAACGAGTCAAACTCCCATCCATCATGGCAGGACAAAGTAACCAACTCTAATGTCTTACAACGAGTTAAACTCCCATCCATCATGGCAGGACAAAGTAACCAACTCTAATGTCTTACAACGAGCCAAACTCCCATCCATCATGGCAGGACAAAGTAACCAACTCTAATGTCTTACAACGAGCCAAACTCCATCCAACATGGCAGGACAAAGTAACCAACTCTAATGTCTTACAACGAGCCAAACTCCCATCCATCATGGCAGGACAAAGTAACTAACTCTAATGTCTTACAATGAGCCAAACTCCCATCCATCATGGCAGGACAAAGTAACCAACTCTAATGTCTTACAACGAGTCAAACTCCCATCCATCATGGCAGGACAAAGTAACCAACTCTAATGTCTTACAACGAGTTAAACTCCCATCCATCATGGCAGGACAAAGTAACCAACTCTAATGTCTTACAACGAGCCAAACTCCCATCCATCATGGCAGGACAAAGTAACCAACTCTAATGTCTTACAACGAGCCAAACTCCCATCCAACATGGCAGGACAAAGTAACCAACTCTAATGTCTTACAACGAGCCAAACTCCCATCCATCATGGCAGGACAAAGTAACCAACTCTAATGTCTTACAACGAGCCAAACTCCCATCTATCATGGCAGGACAAAGTAACCAACTCTAATGTCTTACAACGAGCCAAACTCCCATCCATCATGGCAGGACAAAGTAACCAACTCTAATGTCTTACAACGAGCCAAACTCCCATCCATCATGGCAGGACAAAGTAACCAACTCTAATGTCTTACAACGAGCCAAACTCCCATCCATCATGGCAGGACAAAGTAACCAACTCTAATGTCTTACAACGAGCCAAACTCCCATCCATCATGGCAGGACAAAGTAACCAACTCTAATGTCTTACAACGAGCCAAACTCCCATCCATCATGGCAGGACAAAGTAACCAACTCTAATGTCTTACAACGAGCCAAACTCCCATCCATCATGGCAGGACAAAGTAACTAACTCTAATGTCTTACAACGAGCCAAACTCCCATCCATCATGGCAGGACAAAGTAACCAACTCTAATGTCTTACAACGAGCCAAACTCCCATCCATCATGGCAGGACAAAGTAACCAACTCTAATGTCTTACAACGAGCCAAACTCCCATCCATCATGGCAACACTTAGGAGTCGTAGAGTAAGGTGGCTGGGTCATGTTAGAAGAATGACAAACAAACATATTCCCAAATAAACATTTTTGCCGAATTTATTGGCGGAAAGAGACTAAATGGACAGACCAGAGCTGAGATATAAGGATGTTTGCAGGGCTTCTTTGAGGGAATTCTCTATCAGTGAAAGAAACTGGGAAAATATGGATGCAGATTGTAGCACATGGATAATAAAAATGAAAAAAAAAATGGCACAGCAACTTTAGAGGCAGTGCTGATATCAAATTCAGAAGACAAAAGGCGAAAGAGAAAATAGACAAGGCCAGGCACCACAAATATATCTTGTTCGTTCTATGGTCAGATTCGTCTGAGCAATATTTGCAGAACCAGCCACGAGAGAAGCTGTTCAGCAAAACAATATCAGCTTAATACACTAATATTGTTTACCCAACTTCTGACTTGTCATGATTTCTAGCTACCAACCGTCTGTCAAGACGTCAAAGGCCATGTATACGATATAAAGTCTGCACAGATGGTTGTGTGGTACCTCAACAACGCTTGGGTATTGACTAGGAGAGTTGTGCCAACTTTATTTCGACCTGTAGTTTGATGATTAGAATAATGGCAGTGACGAAGGCTTCTGATTG
>JAVIAB010000026.1:27085378-27210378 GCA_032433765.1 Megaustenia siamemsis | reverse complement strand
ACAGCTTACAGAAGCATTTGAAATAAGAACAGGAGTAAGGCAAGGATGCCTCCTGTCTCCATTTCTCTTTCTACTGGCCATAGATTGGATTATGAAAATAACTCAAAACAACAGAAATGGGATCCAGTGGTCACTGACCAAACAACTTGATGATTTAGACTTTGCTGATGACATAGCTCTCCTATCACACAGCCATCAACAGATGCAGGATAAAATGAGTATATTAGATGAGAGATCACAACAGCTAGGACTAAAGATTAATAGAGATAAGACCAATATTATGAGAATTAATGCAGTTGGCAATAACCATATAAAACTAGGAGAAATACCTCTACTAGACGTACAATCTTATATATATCTGGGCAGTAATATAGATAAAGAGGGAGGAACAGAAAATGATACCAAAATAAGGATATCAAAAGCAAGAGGAGCTTTCATTGCACTGGGAAACATATGGAAATCCAAAGAAATTAGGCTAAATACAAAAATAAAAATTTTCAACTCAAATGTTAAGTCGGTCCTATTATATGGCTGTGAAACATGGAGAATGACAAAATTGACAATCACGAAAGTACAGACTTTCATTAATGGATGCTTGCGCAGAATAAAGGGATGGAAATGGCAGGACAAAGTCACTAACGTGGAATTATGGAAATGTACCGGTCAAATACCAGTGGATAAAGAGATACAGCGAAGACGATGGCGATGGATAGGACACACACTACGGAAGCCAACTGAGAGTATTACACAACAGGCCCTTTTTTGGAATCCCCAGGGGAAAAGACAAAGAGGAAGACCAAGGAATTCTTGGAGAAGACAGATAGAAGCAGTGATGAAGATGATGGGGAAGACATGGAATGATCTTAAAAGAATGGCAAAAAACAGAACGACTTGGAAAGTGTTTGTTGAAGACCTATGCTCCACCAGGAGCTAAAAGGTAAAAGAAGAAGAAGAGAGATGGGTAGAACAAAGGACTTTGACAGAAGTACAAATACATGACTATCTAGACTGTGTGAACTGGGAGTGTAGAGAGATATCATTAACAATCTATGAGAGATGGGTAGAACAAAGGACTTTGACAGAAGTACAAATACATGGCTATCTAGACTGTGTGAACTGGGAGTGTAGAGAGATATCATTAACAATCTATGAGAGATGGGTAGAACAAAGGACTTTGACAGAAGTACAAATACATGGCTATCTAGACTATGTGAACTGGGAGTGAAGAGAGATATCATTAACAATCAATGAGAGATGGGTAGAACAAAGGTCTTTGATAGAAGTACAAATACATGGCTATCTAGACTGTGGGAGCTGGGAGTGAAGAGAGATATCATTAACAATCAATGAGAGATGGGTAGAACAAAGGTCTTTGACAGAAGTACAAATACATGGCTATCTAGACTATGTGAACTGTGAGTGAAGAGAGATATCATTAACAATCTATGAGAGATGGGTAGAACAAAGGACTTTGACAGAAGTACAAATACATGGCTATCTAGACTGTGTGAACTGGGAGTGAAGAGAGATATCATTAACAATCTACGAGAGATGGGTAGAACAAAGGACTTTGACAGAAGTACAAATACATGGCTATCTAGACTGTGTGAACTGGGAGTGAAGAGAGATATCATTAACAATCTATGAGAGATGGGTAGAACAAAGGACTTTGACAGAAGTACAAATACATGGCTATCTAGACTGTGTGAGCTGAGAGTGTAGAGAGATATCATTAACAATCTATGAGAGATGGGTAGAACAATGGACTTTGACAGAAGTACAAATACATGACTGTCTAGACTGTGTGAACTGGGAGTGTAGAGAGATATCATCAACAATCTACAAGAGATGGGTAGAACAAAGGACTTTGACAGAAGTACAAATACATGGCTATCTAGACTGTGTGAACTGGGAGTGAAGAGAGATATCATTAACAATCTATGAGAGATGGGTAGAACAAAGGACTTTGACAGAAGTACAAATACATGGCTATCTAGACTGTGTGAGCTGGGAGTGAAGACCAGTGTTGCCAGAACAGAGCGATATTCTGGACGAATGAGAGGATTTGTCAACCAACACCGAACTGGCACAATTAGCCGCTGTGTGCTGATGGACATTTTGAGGAGAAGATCGGAGCACCTATGGGTGTGTCCGGAGTGCTATAATGATGATCCTAATTTAACATAAAATATCGTGTTACACAGCTTTTCCCATTGCCTGGAGTTTGTTTAATGAAACTGAAACCACCATTGTGCTCTTTCATTTATTTGAGTGAGAGATTTGGATGAAATCATAAATCTGAAGTTATTTTGGCAAAATAAAATGGTTGGGGCAAGCTTGTAATTAACTTATTCATAGTCAACAATTTGATTGAAATGACTATATCGATGAAGTAGTAGAAGGAGGTGGACAGGAACAAAGAGGAGGGAGTTGAGATTTAGAAGGAGGAGATCAAGAACGAAGAGGAAGGGGAGGAGAAGCAGGAGAAGTAGATGAAGTAGAAGATGAAGAAGTGTGATAATACTTATTGAGAGAAAAAAAACGAAATAGAAAGAGAAATAGAAGGAGAAATAGATGGAGAAATAGAAGGAGAAATAGAAGTAGAAATAGAGAAAGAGAAATAGAAGGCGAAATAGAAAGAGAAAAAGAAGGAGAAATAGAAAATGAGAAATAGAACGAGAAATAGAAGGAGAAATAGAACGAGAAATAGAACGAGAAATAGAACTAGAAATAGAAGGAGACATAGAGAAAGAGAAATAGAAAGAGAAATAGAAGGAGAAATAGAACGAGAAATAGAAGGAGAAATAGAACGAGAAACAGAACGAGAAATAGAATGAGAAATAGAACTAGAAATAGAAGGAGACATAGAGAAAGAGAAATAGAAAGAAAAATAGAAGGAGAAATAGAAAAAGAAATAGATGGAGAAATAGATGGAGAAATAGGAGAAATAGAAGGCGAAATAGAACGAGAAATAGAACGAGAAATAGAAATATGTGGAGAAATAGAAGGAGAAATAGAAAATGAGAACAGGGTGAAGAATAAGAAGGGTATGAGAAAAAGAAGAAAACGAATTAGAAGGATGAGAAGACGAAGAAGAACAACACCACCAAACCTGGTTGAGAAAACCACCCGACTGGGCTACAGACGTTCGGACAACCCGTGTTCGATTCCAGCTGGAAGCAGTGTGAGTTGTACTCGTGGTTGGGAAACAAAATACCCCCGCGGTCGACCCAGCCGCTGGGAGAAATGGGTACCAGGGTTGTACTATGCGAAGGTGAGGAGTGCCGTCTCGCATCGTCAGTTTCGATGCTTGAAGCGATACTATCCAGAAGACTCCGAACACTTGATCGCCTACAGCAGCAGACCCGGTACTTGATGATGATGGCTAATTCAGAAAGAAATAACAAGAGAGAAGTAGTAATCTCAAGAAAAGAACACAAGAGAATCAAAAGGAAGACCTGTAAAAGGAAACAATGGGCTTAACAGAAAAGTTCGACTGGAAACACAAAGAAGAACACTGAGGTAGGAAGCAACGACAAGGGCATTATATTTTTTGCTGGGGTTGAAAGGCTCGAGGAAAGCACGAAGAGATGTCAAAACCTATGGGAGATCATTTCTAAAATCTAGCGGGAATCGATAAAGATTGTCCAGCATGATGAGGTCCATCTTTCAGCTCTGTGTGTTGTCTTCAGCTGGACAGACGTAGATTAATTAATACACAGACAAAGGGGTGGGCAGACACACAAAGTGACAGACAAACAGAGAGAGATAATATATATGTGGGATAGATAGTTAGTTAGGTATGTAGACAGGCAGACAAACTGATGGGCAGGCAGATAGACAGATAGACAGACAGACGGATAGACAGACAGACAGACGGACAGACAGACGGATAGACACACAAAGTGACAGACAGACGGATAGACAGATAGGCAGTAAGGCGGATAGATAGACAGACAGACGGACAAACAGACAGACAGACGGACAGACACACAAAGTGACAGACAGACAGAGAGACAGACAATATATATGTGGGTAGGTAGTTAGTGAGGTATGTAGACAGGCAGACAAACCGATGGGCAGGCAGATAGACAGATAGACAGACAGACGGATAAACAGACAGACGGTCACATAAAATGACAGACAGACAGATAGACTGATAGACTGAGAGACAGACAGACGGACAGACGGACAAACGGAGGGACAGACAGACAGACAGACAGACAGACAGAAAGCCAGACAGACAGACAGACAGACAGACAGACAGACAGACAGATAGATAGATAGATAGATAGATAGATAGATAGATAGATAGATAGATAGATAGATAGATAGATAGATAGATAGATAGATAGATAGATAGATAGATAGATAGATAGATAGATAGATAGATAGATAGATAGATAGATAGATAGATAGATAGATAGATAGATAGATAGATAGATAGATAGATAGATAGATAGATAGATAGATAGATAGATAGATAGATAGATAGATAGATAGATAGATAGATAGATAGAAGAAAAACCTTTTTTTAGCCTAAAAAAATGTTTGTGTAAAATGTGCAGACCCCAAGCGTATTCTCGGGCCATTCTGGCAAGAAAGTGCTTATAGAGGGAAAACAATTTGTTTTACTTTTATTTGTCATGCTGTTGTAAATTGTGTAATAATTTGTAGAAAGCATACCCTGCAGTCTGAGAGTAACACACCTGAGGATCATTATGCGTTAAATCAAGTCTAATTCTAAACGTTCTCAAGAAACGGTTACCTTATACCTTCCGGCATCATCTATTCACACTGTTTCACTCTTGAACTTTAATCTATTATTTTCTACATTTACCATTGAAACTTAATCCTCAGGGGATTTATAATTATGAAAGCTTATGTAACAGTTTATAATATAAATAATTTTTTTTTTTTGTATTTAAGTTCATGTGTGTGTTCATCAATAAAGTTGAACTTACATATATCTTTTGTTTCTTTTGTTTTCATTGTGCATGTAAGATTGTTTTTGGGAAATTAAAATGTAAATTTTAAATATTGGTTGTGATCTTAAATTATCGTGTCAGTTTATAATAGGTTTTGTGTTTTCTTTTGCATCGTTTTAAAATACAAAGAAAGGAATTATTATTAAGATTTCACGTGACGAATTCAAAAGGGTTTTACAGTATATAAGGATGGATATTTCGCTTGAGATCAGAAGCTTGCCAAGGTAAGCATCTCCTTCAATTTAGAAGTCTTTACTGCCATCAGAAGAGCAGAACAGATCCGAGGTCTTGTCGTTTTGCTGTCAGATCAAGAATGAGAACTGTTGTTCTTACATTGGCTGTGGTCCTAGCGGACCTGCTCATCGCGGATGGGGTAAGAATACAGATGTTGTCAATTAACAATTAGTTTTTCCTCCAATTTAATGTTTCAATAGTTTTACATTCATTATTTAGAGTTTTGCTTCTTGTGAATTAATAACTTTCTTGCTCCTGTCTATGTATTAGTATTTTTTGTGTGAGTTAAGTGCTCGATTATTACTTGTTAGTTTAGTTAAGTACTTATCTGTTGCTTGTTAGTTAAGTGCTCGTTTGTGGCCTGCTAGTTAAGTACTCGTTTGTTGCTTGTTAGTTAAGTGCTCGTTTGTTGCTTGTTAGTTAAGTGCTCGTTTGTTGCTTGTTAGTTAAGTGCTCGTTTGTTGCTTGTTAGTTAAGTGCTCGTTTGTTGCTTGCTAGTTAAGTACTCGTTTGTTGCTTGTTAGTTAAGTGCTCGTTTGTTGCTTGCTAGTTAAGTACTTGTTTGTTGCTTGTTAGTTAAGTGCTCGTTTGTTGCTTGCTAGTTAAGTACTCGTTTGTTGCTTGTTAGTTAAGTGCTCGTTTGTTGCTTGTTAGTTAAGTGCTCGTTTGTTGCTTGTTAGTTAAGTGCTCGTTTGTTGCTTGCTAGTTAAGTACTCGTTTGTTTCTTGTTAGTTAAGTATTCGTTTATTGTTTAAGAACTCGTTTTTGCTGCTTTTCATTAATTTTTGCCATTTTTTGTCTTAAATTCTCTACAACTACATTTTGTGAATTATTGAGTATTTTTTTCCACTCAAAGTAGTAGTTTTTTTTTGCGTCCTTAAAGTTAACACGATTTGATAATTACTGTAAGTTAAGAAATTCATCATTACTATAAGTTAAGTAATTCATCATTACTGTACGTTAAGTAATTCATCATTACTGTAAGTTAAGTAATTCATCGTTACTGTAAGTTAAGTAATTCATCATCATTAAGTACCAGGCCTTGGCATAGGTGATCATGTCACTCCACAACTTTTGATCTCGACGATTATTTATCATTTCTGTTGTTGACCTTCTGCCAAGCCATTATCTTAAGCTGTCTGGTATCTTTTCTCTTTGGTTCCCTCTATCTCTTCGTCCCTCAATTTTCCAGTTGCTATAATATATTCTAGCTGTGTCCTTCTCATTACATGGCCAAAAAATTATGATTGTCTCTTCCTAATATTAGAAATTAGCTCTCTTTTTGCTTTGACCTCTTTCAGAACGTTTTCATCACTCTTCTTAGCTGTCCATGGTATTCTCATCATTCTTCTGTAAAACCACATTTCTACAGACTCCAGTGATTTTCTTGTCTGTTGTCCTATTGTTTATGATTCACATCCATATGTTAAGACTAGCTCAACATAACATTAAATAACTCTTTTTCTTGTTTCTATTTGTCAAAAATGGATTGCACTGTATTTTCCTCATTTCTTGGAATGCTGCTTTTGTCTGAGCTATTCTGCACCTCAAGTAAAAAAACTAAATTAATGTAAATTGGTTCTTTTTCTTTCCTTGAATTATTTCTTTTTGTTTACATCAAGGAGTGTTGTTGTTGTTGAAATGTTATTATGATATTCCGATTGTTTATGATGAATGATGATATCGTATGACAAGGAGCAGTTGACTGTGTTCACTTTCTGTGCGGTATCGCCTTATGTCTTTTGGCGTGTGCTGAGACTGCAATGATGGGGACTACAGTTACCTTTCTTTGTTTGGGAGATAAGATATTAATTCGGATCATTCCACTGGCACGGGCGGTTGAGCAATTATGGATTTTAATTCGTTCGCAGTGATACCGGGGCCTTCAATAACCATGACCATAACGCTGTTCACGTGTATATTACTGAAAAACACAGATTAACACGACAACTAAAGTACCAACCACATCAGCTGCGCATCATGCAGCTTACGCAGGTACGGGACACGGTCTTAAGCTTATGTGGGTCACCTTTGTTACGTCAGTGGACAATTTTTTTTTTTTTTGCGTTCGCCAGCTTTTACCTCTGACGAAGCCCCTAGAGACTAGGAACTAAATTTTGCGTGAAAATCCCTTTTTCCCTGGCAGCCGTGTGCACAGGGGTCCCTCGCCGCACAGGCAAATAACTCCGTCTTCGGAGGTTCTCATATTTTTTTCCGTCGATGAGTAAATGACGTTTCAAGCCGGACCTCGCTGCTGAGACCAGGGGTGGTTGCCGCAGAGAGAAATCATGAATAAAAATCCCAACTGGTGCAGCCGGGATTTGAACCCACAACCTCTCTGTCTCGAGGCCGACGATTTGCCTCAAGACCAACCAGTCCTCACTATGCCACGTGGACAATTTATGACACATCTTCCATGAATAAACTTTAAAGTGGAGGCGGGCTATGTACGCAGGCAATGGGTAGAGTCATTGCAGATAATAAAAATACGTAGTTACCGTCACTGGACATACGGGAGTACGGGGATATGAAAGTACGGGCAGGTTGGCCTGCTGCGCTATCATTGGAGACGGTCAACCAATGGATAGGGCAGACGTCTCAATGCCATCCAAGATGTGGGAAGGGCACATAATTTCGACAACAATGAGTACACGTCACTTCTTCAGATGAAAGAGATGGGAGTTAAGATGGGCACAGCCGGAAATGAGAAACTTAGTGGCCGTGTAAGAAGACTTATCAACCAACACAGAACTGGAGTCGTCAGTCGCTGGACACTTCGAGACTTACTGAGGAAGGGATCTGAGCACCTATGGATGACCAGCAAATAACTCAATAACGTTCTTTAACTGAAAAGCCTAGGTCACGATGATGTAAATGAGGCCCTTCCCCTGATAAAAAGTTATGTCTCTAAACTACATTTAGGATTGCTGTCTACACAGCTCTCATGAACCTTTCCTGTCTTCAAGGTATGAAAACGGTTGAAAAAAATAAAGTACAGCCGTCACGAGAAGTGGCGTATCGGGAATAGAGTGTCAGTGACCATCATTTTTACAAACCTTCGCAACATGATTTTTGGGATAATATGGTCGGTATTACGCCCGTGCCGCTTCACTTTCCCAGAAAAAAATCCGATACCTGTTAAAGGCTGGGTGAACCGGAACCCGTCGATTGGGATCGAACCCTACCTCTTGTCCTTTGTAGTCCGGTTCACTAAACACTGAGCTATCTCCTTTCCCATTGTTTATATATGGCCACCGACATTGTTGTTTTGTTGTATCTCACAGACAGGTGCAGGATAGACACGATCTAAATCTTTAACTCAATAGGCCACTGATTGTGAAGACCATCGCACTATTAGTCTCATGAGCAATATGGTCAAAATATTACTAAGAATCATCATGAGACTTGTAAATAACAAAACAAAATCATAAATAAGTGAGAACAATATAGATTTGTGGAAGGAAAGGGCACATATTAATGCAATATACATCATGAGAGCATTGATAGAAAAATCTATAGAGGTAAAGAAAGATATTTATATGTGCTTTATAGACCACACAAAATCATTTGACAAAGTAAAGCATGTGGAAATAATCAATATGCTGGAGAAATTAAACATTGATGGCAAGGATCTGCGAATCATTAAAAAAGCATGTACTAGCAACAAACAGCAGCTATACGAATTAACAACCAAACAGGACAATACCAATTTATAAAACAAGGAGTCAGACAAGGCTGTGTTCTGTCGCCGGATTTGTTTCCACTTTACAGTGAAAATATTATGAGATCATTAATTGACAAAAAAGGAATTGAAGTCAACGGTCACAACATAAATAATTTGCGATATGCGGATGGCACAGTTTTAGTAGCAGAGACAAACAAACACAAATGGGAGCTCCTAAAAAAACATCTGGTAGAAACAATCAACATTTATCGGGCACGTCATGAAAAGAGGACAGTTGGAATACTTGGTTACAACAGGCAAAATAAAAGGAAAGACAGGTAGCTGACTACAAAGAGAGAAGATACTAGATAGCTTGGTGTCATGCCATGGAAAATAAACAACATAATTGAGACGACGTACTGAAGATAGAAGATTGTAGAAGGACATGCTCACTACGACAACCAGTATGACAAATAATGATGAACTCAACATTTAAAAACATCAATTGGTATGTAAAGCATAACACAAGAACACAATAGACAGAAACTGCATGAACCAAGAATACCCGAAGAGCTATATGGAGCTACGATACAACTGATATAAATATTTTATATTTATCGTTCATCACGTTCATTATTTGGACTGGCTATCCCATACTGTAAACAAATAAGCTGAAAAAACCTCACAAGCATGGACGAGTCAATGAAAAGAATAAAAGAATTATGGAAATGTACCAGTCAAATACCAGCGGATAAAGAGATACAGCGAAGACGATAGCGCTGGATAGGACACACACTACGGAAGCCAACTGAGAGTATTACACAACAGGCCCTTTTTGGAATCCCCAGGGGAAAAGACAAAGAGGAAGACCAAGGAATTCTTGGAGAAGACAGATAGAAGCAGAGATGAAGATAATGGGGAAGACATAGAATGATCTTAAAAGAATGGCAAAAAACAGAACGACTTGAAAAGTGTTGTTGAAGACCTATGCTCCACAGGGAGCTAAAAAAGGTAGAGAGACGTTCCTTATTTCTATGTAGGAATCCAATGGTTTGTTTCTGATTGATAATATATCTTGGAATAATTATCTTTATTTTGAATACGATATCTAGGAATATTTATCTTTATTTGGTGTACACAATCTAGGAATATTTATCTTTATTTGGTGTACACAATCTAGGAATATTTATCTTTATTTGGTGTACACAATCTAGGAATATTTATCTTTATTTGGTGTACACAATCTAGGAATATTTATCTTTATTTGGTGTACAAAATCTAGGTATATTTATCGTTATTTTGTATGTGATATAAAGGAACTCAAGCATGTATTCACTATTTCTTGCATTAATGACACATATAAAAAAAGACACGAGTTCTTAGTAAATAGTGAAACATTATGTTACGGGCTCATAGCAATTAGTCAACATTTATATAACCGGCTCATGGTAAATAGTCAAACTTTATGTAACGGGCTCTTAGTAAGTAGTAAAACTTTATGTAACGGGTTCTTAGTAAATAGTAAAACTTTATGTAACGGGTTCTTAGTAAATAGTAAAACTTTATGTAACGGGCTCTTAGTAAATAGTCAAACTTTATGTAACGGGCTCTTAGTAAATAGTCAAACTTTATGTAACGGGCTCTTAGTAAATAGTAAAACTTTATGTAACGGGTTCTTAGTAAATAGTAAAACTTTATGTAACGGGCTCTTAGTAAATAGTCAAACTTTATGTAACGGGCTCTTAGTAAATAGTCAAACTTTATGTAACGGGCTCTTAGTAAATAGTCAAACTTTATGTAACGGGCTCTTAGTAAATAGTAAAACTTTATGTAACGGGTTCTTAGTAAATAGTAAAACTTTATGTAACGGGCTCTTAGTAAATAGTAAAACTTTATGTAACGGGTTCTTAGTAAATAGTAAAACTTTATGTAACGGGTTCTTAGTAAATAGTCAAACTTTATGTAACTTGCTGAAATTGTTCTTATATTTTCAGAATGCCTTAGGTGGCGGTTTTAACTTAGGACTTGGTGGACAAGTATGTATATTTGTTCTGTCTGTTTCGATTCTGCTTTCTTTGATTTGTATGTGTATTAATGTCATTACTTACTGCAACGGTCTAAATTAGCTGACGTAGAAATGAAGATAAGAGAAAGAAACTGTTGTTTATTTTTTTTCTTCAGGTAGAGTGTAAATAATAAACAAGACAAATCTGAAACAAGTGCAACGTTTGAAATACTTGGGCACAGTGATAACATCAGATGGATGATGCAACACAGAAATAAAAAGCAGAATAGCTCAGGCCAAAATAGCATTTCATAAAATGAAAAATATCTTATGCAACAAATCTATGTCAATAGAAATGAGAAACAGTTCATCGATGTGATATAGAACTAAATCTGACCTATGGAATCGAATCATGGACAATAAACAAACAAATGAAAAGACGATTAGAGGCCACAGAGATGGGATTTCTCAGAAGAATGTTGAAAGTTCCCTGGACAGCTAAAAAGACCAATAAGAAAGTTCTCAAAGAGGCCAACACAAAAAGGGAGCTCTTAAAAAAACATCAGAAAGAAGCAATCAACATTTTTCGAGCACATCATGAGAAGAGGAAAGTTGGAATACTTGGTTACAACTGGCAAAATAAAAGGAAAGAGATATCGCGGACGACAAAGAGAGAAAAATACTGGATAGCTTGGTGTCATGGCATGGAAAACAGTCAACAACAGAACTGATACGATGCACTGTAGATAGAAGATTGTGGAGGGACATGATCGCCTACGCCTACCGGTACGGTACATGATGATGATGAGTGGATGGGTTGTCAGAAAACTGTTGAGTACTTGATGAGCCTCTGAAATCCCGAGGACTGACACGCTTCAATCCGATGGAGAATGAGAATGTGTGCAGCACAATTGGATTCTAACACATGAACATATGGGGTGTTAAAGAGGAATTACTAGAGTTCTGTTGTGTTGGCGAATTTGCCAGTTGGATGTACAACAGATGATTGTGGATGAAGTGGTGAAAGTAGATGTACAACAGATGGTTGTGGATGAAGTGGTGAAAGTAGATGTACAACAGATGGTTGTGGATGAAGTGGTGAAAGTAGATGTACAACAGATGGTTGTGGATGAAATGGTGAAAGTAGATGTACAACAGATGATTGTGGATGAAATGGTGAAAGTAGATGTACAACAGATGGTTGTGGATGAAATGGTGAAAGTAGATGTACAACAGATGGTTGTGGACGAAGTGGTGAAAGTAGATGTACAACAGATGGTTGTGGATGAAGTGGTGAAAGTAGATGTACAACAGATGGTTGTGGATGAAATGGTGAATGTAGATGTACAACAGATGGTTGTGGATGAAGTGGTGGAAGTAGATGTACACCAGATACTTGTGGATGAAGTGGTGAAAGTAGATGTACACCAGATGCTTGTGGGTGAAGTGGTGGAAGTAGACGTACAACAGATGAGGATGGGTGAAGGGAAAGAAGTAGATGTACAACAGATGGTGATCAATGAAGTGGAGAAAGTAGATGTACAACAGATGGTGATCAATGAAGTCGAGAAAGTAGATGTACAATAGATGGTAATCAATGAAGTGGAGAAAGTAGATGTACAACAGATGGTGATCAATGAAGTCGAGAAAGTAGATGTACAACAGATGGTGATGGATGAAGTCGAGAAAGTAGATGTACAACAGATGGTGATGGATGAAGTCGAGAAAGTAGATGTACAACAGATGGTGATGGATGAAGTCGAGAAAGTAGATGTACAACCAACAGATGGTGATGGATGAAGTCGAGAAAGTAGATGTACAACAGATGATGATGGATGAAGTCGAGAAAGTAGATGTACAACAGATGGTGATGGATGAAGTCGAGAAAGTAGATGTACAACAGATGGTGATGGATGAAGTGAGGAAAGTGGAGTCTGAAAAGCTTTGATCGTTTGATTGAAGTCTTTGTAGGTGTAGATTAACTCAAACCAGACTGGTTATGAGATGAGAGTGAATTCTTTCCCAAATTTTCAGAATCTGAGATATTTCTTGATGTAGCTCAAGTAGTAGAACTCAAGAGGGCGTTCTTCTCGAGAATGTATGGGAAAAGACCAAGAGGAAGACCCAGAAGAAGATGGATAGATGCAGTGACAGAGACATGTAACAACAAAGGAAAATCACTAATTCAGACAGTTCGAGCAGCTCAAGAACGACAAATGATATAAACCACGACACCTTTTAGGTATCAGTGAGAAAGAGAAAAGAAGATGGATAGATGCAGTGACAGAGACATGTAACAACAAAGGAAAATCACTAATTCAGACAGTTCGAGCAGCTCAAGAACGACAAATGATATAAACCACGACCCCTTTTAGGTATCAGTGAAAAGAGAAAAGAAGAAGATGGATAGATGCAGTGACAGAGACATGTAACAACAAAGGAAAATCACTAATTCAGACAGTTCGAGCAGCTCAAGAACGACAAATGATATAAACCACGACACCTTTTAGGTATCAGTGAAAAGAGAAAAGGAGAAGATGGATAGATGCAGTGACAGAGACATGTAACAACATAGGAAAATCACTAATTCAGACAGTTCGAGCAGCTCAAGAACGACAAATGATATAAACCACGACACCTTTTAGGTATCAGTGAGAAAGAGAAAAGAAGAAGATGGATAGATGCAGTGATAGAGACATGTAACAACAAAGGAAAATCACTAATTCAGACAGTTCGAGCAGCTCAAGAACGACAAATGATATAAACCACGACACCTTTTAGGTATCAGTGAAAAGAGAAAAGAAGAAGATGGATAGATGCAGGGACAGAGACATGTAACAACAAAGGAAAATCACTAATTCAGACAGTTCAAGCAGCTCAAGAACGACAAATGATATAAACCACGACACCTTTTAGGTATCAGTGAAAAGAGAAAAGAAGAAGATGGATAGATGCAGTGATAGAGACATGTAACAACAAAGGAAAATCACTAATTCAGACAGTTCGAGCAGCTCAAGAACGACAAATGATATAAACCACGACACCTTTTAGGTATCAGTGAGAAAGAGAAAAGAAGAAGATGGATAGATGCAGTGGCAGAGACATGTAACAACAAAGGAAAATCACTAATTCAGACAGTTCGAGCAGCTCAAGAACGACAAATGATATAAACCACGACACCTTTTAGGTATCAGTGACAAGAGAAAAGCAGAAGAAGCTCAAATATTCTTTCATGTACCAAACTATAAATGTCTCAATTAAAGGATCACTTCTAATGACCCAATGATTACAACTTTGAACTGAAGTATTCATTCATGTGTCAAAGGAATGAATCTCCCAAAAGGGAGATTTCTTGTACCAAAAAAAAAAAATACATAAAACATAAAACATAAAAGATTAGTTTTTGAATAAGCGTAAACAGTTTAAGTAAATATCCAGGTAAATAGTAAATAGTAAAACCATATGTTATTTATATATATTGCTCTATAATGTAAATTATTAATCATTTTAGGGTGGTGGTGGACAAGGCGGAGCAAAAAAAGTCCCTACGGTAGGAAGAGGCAATGATATAAGTATATGGTTGTCTGTGTCGATTCCCCTTTCATTGGTTATTTATTAAACGCTTTTGTTCAGAATGATTTCTGTAGCGGCGAAAGTACAAAAATAAACCAACAAAAGATACAAGAATAGCCGTAAAGTGAGCTCTTCTTGTTAGATTAGGTCAAAGCTGATTGGTTAGCGAGTTGATATTCGAACCACTCCCAGGAGTTGTGTAATATATTGTTATATAGCACCTAGTAATGCTCTATTTGATAGTGTGGACAGGCTCAAATATATCCAGCAGAACATGAAAAATGTAATGATCTAATAGCTAATAGCTAATAGGCATGCTTCAACCACAGGGCATTAACAACTCCCACTTCTTCATACAAAACCACTGGTGATCGTTGGGGCAACATCGACAGACTTAGTCAACTAACTCCATTTCTCTATATCTTCAGTAATTCTTTTGGATTCTGCAAAATTGAGACCAGACCATTCCCTAGTGATATCTTTCCGTCCTTTTCACTGCATATCTACTCTTCTCACTACTTTCACAACAACGTGTAGACCAAGCTTTGCTAGGTTGGATGATTAAAATTGGGGGGGGGGGGGAATAACATGCAACATTGTCACGCTTGTTTTATTCTCCGTCAGTGGTTTTTTTTATTCTCAAAGAGAATTAAATAGCAAAATTAAAAGAATTAAAATACAAAAAGGGAGGTCATAAAAAGCATCAGAAAGAAACAATGAAAATTTTTCGGGGACATCATGAGAAGAGGAAAGTTGGAATACTTGGTTACAACTGGTAAAATAAAAGGAAAGAGAGATCGCGGACGACAAAGAGAGAAAGTATTGGATAACTTAGTTTAATGACATGGAAAACAGTCAACAACAGAACTGATACGATGCACTGTGGATAGAAGATTGTGTACGGACATGATCGCCTTCGCCAACCGGTATGGCACATGATGATGACAGAGGTTTAATGTTGTTCATTTATAGAAACGCTCCTCCGTTAGTGACGAAACATAAAAGATAGAATGTGAACTCATATAAATACACATAAATATCGAAGACATAGAATAGGTTCTTTCGCTTCCCACAGACACGAGCGCTTTCACTCATTATAATTCAATATTTAATAACATCAATAGACTTGCATATTATAACACTAAGGTTTTTCATGTGAAACACATCTTGGTGGTTTAACACTCTAAGACCGATTTGGAGTCATAAAGAAACACCAAAGAAACCTGGTCGTGTTTCCATTATTAGATTATTTTCCAGATATGGTTAGATTAAACTATTCCATTATTAGATTATTTTCCAGATATGGTTAGATTAAACTATTCCATTATTAGATTATTTTCCAGATACGGTTAGATTAAACTATTCCATTATTAGATTATTTTCCAGATATGGTTAGATTAAACTATTCCATTATTTCCAAGATGTGGTTAGATTACGCTATTGTACTATATGTGATAAGATCAGATGGTATGACAAGATGAGATGCTATGACAAGATCAGATGGTATGACAAGATCAGATGGTATGACAAGATGAGATGGTATGACAAGATCAGATGGTAAGACAAGATCAGATGGTTGACAAGATCAGAGGGTATGATAAGATTAGATGGTATGACACAATCAGATAGTATGGCAAGATTAGATGGTATGACTAGAGCAGATGGTATGACAAGATTAGATGGTATGACTAGATCAAATGGTATAACAAGATCAGATTGTATGACAAGATCAGATGGTATGACTAGATCAGAAATGAAAGGGAAAGAACAACACAAGGTCCAGTCGAGGAACAGATTATGAATAGAGAATGGAGATCGACTGGACACACACTAAGAAAGCTAGCGGCAGCATAGCACGATATGCACTGTCATGGAACCCAATTTAACCTACCATATTTGCTTCTTGCCTCAGTGTTCTTTTTAGTGACTTTAAAGTCTGCAAAAATGCCATGTATAATTACTCTACTGAGATTATATTTTACACAGCTCGGCAAAGTTTCTATATAAACAAGAAACCATGCTATGAAAAGTTACTTTCTTATGTAAAGGTCAGCATTATTTAACTGACCTTTACTAAATAGTCAACATTATTTAACTGAATTTTACTATATATGGTCAACATTATGTAACTAACTTTTAGTTAATAGTCAATATTGTGTAAACGGACTTTAAGTAAATGGTTAGCATTATGTACCTCACTTTCAGTAAATAGTCAATATTGTGTAAATCACTTTCAGTAAATAGTCAACATTGTGTAAATCACTTTCAGTAAATAGTCAACATTGTGTAAATCACTTTCAATAAATAGTCAACATTGTGTAAATCACTTTCAGTAAATAGTCAACATTGTGTAAATCACTTTCGGTAAATAGTCAACATTGATTTAACAGAGTTTTGTAATTAGTTGAAATTAAAGTAACGGACTTTTAGTAAAAAGTCAAATTTTATTCAAGAGCTCTTAGTAAATAGTCAAAATTATATAACTGGATCTGAGTAAATAGTCACATGTATATAATATGTTTTAAGTTAATAGTCACAATATACGTAAGTTATTTAATTTTCATTTCCAGGTTGCTCTAGATGGTGGTGTTCATGCACGCGAATGGCAAAAGGCAAGTACATTTCTTTTTTTTTTTTTTTCTTCATTTCTCTTTTCGTGACAGTTTTATGAATTTTTAGTTCATTCTACCTTCTCATTGGTTTTCTTGTTAAGTGTAATCATTTCATTTCTTCCGTGGTCATCCGAAGAGAAAGATGACGCACATTTTCCACTGGTAGGCATTGAATGAGGTGACCTTCAACTGTGGAGCCACTAATGAGACCCACAGAACTGCCGCGTCAAAAGCAACCAGAGAAGGAATATTTGACCCACAGTAGAATATCTGCCCGATTAATTCAGAAAACTAGAATTTTAACTTCCTGCAAAAATTACATATTTGTTCTTCTCTTTTTTTTTCTAGGAAATTTTCAGTTTTCTGATTTAATTCAGAGGCATTGATTTATTTTTAACTTGATATGTCAATTGTCCGTGATTCATAACCATATCCTCTTCTTCTTCAGCCATCATGGCTCATTCAGAGTAGGATTCCAGACTTTCTCATGAAGGCAGCTGTCTGTTTAAGTGATTCGGTTGCCCCATATAGTTTCTCTTCCCGGGAGGTGGGCGTGGACCACATTGCTCTTCTCAGGTCTGTGTACTGGGGGCAATCCTATAGAACATGTTTTGTAGTCATATTGTCCAGGGTATAGTGGCATAGGAAAAATTAAAAAAATAGAACAAAATGGTATGTAAGATGTATTTATTTTTTACCTCGGTTTACACACAGGATAGACAATTTTGTTTTCTTTAAAACATTTCGATTGTTTTTGTCTTGGTTGTTTCGTTATTTGTTTTGTGTGTGTGTGTGTATTTTTTTGTTCCTGCTGAAGGCCTATTGGGCCGAAACGTCGTTTAGTCTGTGTCGTCCACTTATCACGTAAAGCTTCTTACATACCATTTTTTTTAATATTTTCTATTTTTAAATTTTTCCTTACATTCAGCTTTACTGCAGCTTCGCATTTTTATGTCTTAACCCTTTACAGTGGCATAGGCTGGTTGTACCTATTTTGAATTTGGTGAACATGTGATTTCTCATTCTATTGTAGCCAGTGCGTAGGTGAAGTATGATGACTTGATCCCTCCTTGATAGTTGGTGGTATCCGTCACTCTCGTTATGCTTTGGGTGTTCTCGTTTCCATTTTTCATGGAACTGACCCTTGAGGATGGATTTGGCTTCATCATAACTGAGCAAATGGTTCTCTTGAGGTAATCTCCCTCCCTCTTTAGCTAATTTGTCTGCGCGTTCTTTCCCGTGTATATTACAGTGTGACCTTATATATATCAATTGATGACCACTCTGGAAGTTATTGCATAGTTGGACTAGGGTTGTTCTCAAGTCATCTAATTCGTTGTTCCTGTGGTATTTTTAGAGCTGTTATGACTGACAAAGCATCAGTTAGCATCACCAATGCTGCCAAGGGTAATAATTTGAAGCTCTAAACAGAACCAATGTTCTGTTCCTATATTATTTCCTAGCAATATGATTTGGGTATGAGTATCTCTTCAATGGGAGCCGCGATAGCTTAGTGATTAGTGAACTGGACTACAAAGGACAAGAGGTAGGGTTCGATCCCAATTGACGGCTTCTGGATTCACCCAGCCTTAAATGGGTACCGGATTTTTTTCTGGGAAAGTAAAGCGGCACTGTTCTACTAGCAGAAAATCCTACAAATCTACAACTATTGTTTCATGTGATAAACATAACAAGCAAAAAATATGGACTAGAAATGAATATCAAAAAGACTAAAACTAAGATCATAAACAAAGAAAATTCTCAAGACCTACAATTAAATATCACAGTTCAGGGAATACATCTGGAGACAGTCCAGAGCTACAACTACCTGGGACATACTATAACCAATGATGGAAAATGTAAAATTGAAATAAACAAAAGAATAGGTATGGCAAAAAGTAATTTTAATGCCATGAAAAATATACTAACAAACAAAACAAATATCAACAGGGCTGAAACTAAGAATGGCAAAATGTTACATCTTCTCAATATTCCTGTATGTTGCAGAAACATGGACATTAGACAAGAAAACAAAACAGAAAATTGAAGCCTTTGAAATGTGGATTTATAGAAGAATAGGTAGAATTGGATGGAAACAAAAGATAACAAACGATAAAGTTTTAAAACAACTGAAAATAAAAAGAGAACTACTAAATACAATTAAGACAAGACAAATTAAATTTTTGGGGCATGTTAAAAGACACAACAGCCTACTAAAAGTAATATTGGACGGGAAATTACAAGTTAAAGGAGGCAGAGGCAGACCAAGACTAACATGGACAAGTCAATCTATGACAGCCTGCACCATCAAAGCAAGAAACAGAGTAGAATGGGGATCCATGGTAGCCAACCTTCGTTGTGGAGAAGGCACTCAATGATGATGATGATTAAAGCGGCACGGGCGTAATACCGACCACACTACCCCCAAAAATCATGTGCTGAAGGTCTGTAAAATGTATGGTCACTAACACCATATTCCCTATCCACCACTTGGCGAGACGGGACTCTTTGTATGTGATGTATGTATCTCTTCAATGCATCAGGAGGTCGACGTCTGGGAGTCATGACCCATGTGGGCCTACCTCCCTTAAAATGTCAAGAGGCTAAAGGGTCGAAACACTTGCTGGACTAGGTCCACCTCTGATGATCAGATTGCCTCCTGCTGTGAATCTCTGTATAAAGAGCTTCCTATTAATTATAGATATCATGTTCAGCTAGGGGCACATTTCTTAAATTAGAAATCTAATTCATATCATAACAGTCAAAGTCGGTTGATATATGTATATGTTGTCCTTTAGAGACAAGACCAGCACATAAGGCACACATTCTAGTATTCCCATGTCCGACTATCATTATTATTAAGTGACAGACTTTGCGGGAGCCGCGATAGCTCAGTGGTTAGGGAACTGGACTACCACGGACAAGGGGTATGGTTCGATCCCAACCGACGGCTTCCGGGTTCACCCAGCGTTAAATGGGTACCGGATTTTTTTCTGGGAAAGTAAAGCGGCACGGGCGTAATACCGACCACATTACACCAAAAATCATGTGCTGAAGGTCTGTAAAATATAGGGTCACTAACACCATATTTCCCTATACGCCACTTGGCGTGACGAGGGTACTTTACTTTTTTTTTTTTACAGACTTTGCACAAGAGCTGCAGTGTTACTTTATGTAACCGACACTTAGTAAATAGTCACACTATATGTGAAGGGTTCTTAATAAACAGCCAAACTCTATGTAAAGTGAACATTGTAAATAATCATATTTTATGTAAAGGGCTCTTAGTAAATAGTCACACTCTATGTAACGTCCTCAATTAAATAGTCACACTCTGTGTAACGTCCTTTTAGTATATAGTCACACTCTATGTAATATCCTCTATTAAATAGTCAAACTCTATGTAATTTCCTCTTACTAAATAGTCACACTTTACGAAAAAGAGCTTTTAGTAAACTGCCCAATTCTATTAACTTACTGCAAGTAAATAGTCATAGTTATGTAGCTGAATCGTAGTAGATAGTGACAAGATATAGATATATGTACAATGATTTCAGTTAATAATCAAAATTTACATATTTGTTTACAATTTTTATTTTATTTTCAGAAAGATTTTGATGCTAATGTTGATGCACAACTTGGCGGCGAGGTATGTACATTTCTTTTACCGCTTCAATTCTCTTTTCGTGACAGTTTTATGAATATATAGTTCATTCTACCTTCTCATTGGTTTTCTTGTTAAGTGTAGCCATTTCATTTCTTCCATCGTCATCAGAAGAAACGATGACGTACATTTTCCTTTGGTAGGTGTTGATTTAGTTGACCTACATATGTGGAGCGACTACTGACCTGGCGCATCAAAAGCGGCCAGTGATAGTATATCTGACAGGAAACTATATTTCGTTCAGAAATTCGGGCCCACATGGTTTATGAATTATCTTTGAAACTGTCTGATGAATTTCTGTAATTTTTTGTTCATGAAATCTTATTTTTTCACGGACCTTAAGTCTGATTTTTATCCATACTGTCACGCATTTAGGAAGAATTTTTGTTTCTTTGAGGTCAATAAAAATATGATTTTCTTGGGTGTCATAATATTTTTTATATTTTACAATACCGACATTTGTTGTAATCAACTCACCGTTTAGAAAAAAATTGGTTATTATGTTCTCATTATGTAATTGACTTTTAGTAAATAGCCAACATTTTATAACCGACTTTTAGTAAATAGTCAACATTATGCAACTGACTTTTGGTAAATAGTCAACATTACGCAAATGACTTTTGGTAAATAGTCAACATTATATAACTGACTTTTAGTAAATAGCCAACATTATGCAACTGACTTTTGGTAAATAGTCAACATTATATAACTGACTTTTAGTAAATAGTCAACATTATATAACTGACTTTTGGTAAACAGTCAACATTATATAACTGACTTTTAGTAAATAGTCAACATTACGCAACTGACTTTTGGTAAATAGTCAACATTATGCAACTGACTTTTGGTAAATAGTCAACATTATGCAACTGACTTTTGGTAAATAGTCAACATTATGCAACTGACTTCTAGTAAATAGTCAACATTATGCAACTGACTTTTTGGTAAATAGTCAACATTATATAACTGACTTTTAGTAAAAAGTCAACATTATGCAACTGACTTTTGGTAAATAGTCAACATTATGCAACTGACTTTTGGTAAATAGTCAACATTATATAACTGACTTTTAGTAAATAGTCAACATTATATAACTGACTTTTAGTAAATAGTCAACATTATGCAACTGACTTTTGGTAAATAGTCAACATTATATAACTGACTTTTAGTAAATAGTCAACATTATATAACTGACTTTTGGTAAACAGTCAACATTATATAACTGACTTTTAGTAAATAGTCAACATTACGCAACTGACTTTTGGTAAATAGTCAACATTATGCAACTGACTTTTGGTAAATAGTCAACATTATGCAACTGACTTTTGGTAAATAGTCAACATTATGCAACTGACTTCTAGTAAATAGTCAACATTATGCAACTGACTTTTTGGTAAATAGTCAACATTATGCAACTGACTTTTAGTAAATAGTCAACATTATGCAACTGACTTTTGGTAAATAGTCAACATTATGCAACTGACTTTTGGTAAATAGTCAACATTATATAACTGACCTTTAGTAAATAGTCAACATTATATAACTGACTTTTAGTAAATAGTCAACATTATGCAACTGACTTTTGGTAAATAGTCAACATTATATAACTGACTTTTAGTAAATAGTCAACATTATATAACTGACTTTTAATAAATAGTCAAGATTATATAACTGACTTTTAGTAAATAGTCAACATTATATAACTGACTTTTAATAAATAGTCAAGATTATATAACTGACTTTTATTAAATAGTCAACATTATGCAAATGACTTTTAGTAAATAGTCAGCGGCACGGGCGTAATACCGACCACATTACCCCAAAAATCATGTTCTGAAGGTCTGTAAAATTTATGGTCACTATAACCATATTCCCTATCCACCACTTGGCGTGACGGGGGCTCTTTGTATGTATCTTTTCAATGGATCAGGAGGTCGACGTCTGGGAGTCATGATCCAGGCAGCCCACCTCCCTTAGAATGTCAAGAGGCTACAGGACAGAAACACTTGCTGGACTGGGTCCTCTGCTGATGATCAGATTGCCTCCTGCTGTGAGGCTCTGTATAAAGAGCTTCCTATTAATTATAGATATCATGTTCCGGTAGTGGCACATTTCTTAAATTAGAAATCTAATTCATATCATAACAGTTAAAGTCGGTTGATATATTTATATGTTGCCCTTTAGAGACAAGACCAGCACATAAGGCACACATTCTAGTATTCCCATGTCCGACTATCTTTATTATTACGTGACGTACTTTGCGCAAGAGCTGCAGTATTACTTTATGTAACGACACTTAGTAAATATTCACACTACATGTAAAGGATTTTTAATAAATAGCCAAACTCTATGTAAAGTGAACATTGTAAATAATCATATTTTATGTAAAGTACTCTTAGTAAATAAGCATACACAAGGAGCGGTCTCTTAGTAAATTGTCACACTCTATGGGTTCCCGGAAGCCTATTTGGGAAAACCACTCGATTGGGTTACCGATGTTGGGCAACCCGTGTTCGATTCCCGTTGGAAGTAATGTGAGTTGTACTCGTGGTTTGAAAAAAAAACTCGCGATCGACTCAGCCGCTGGCAAAAATGGGAACTAGGTGAGCACTCTGGGAAGGTATAAAAGGCTGCCACGCCTAGTGAGGGTCAATGCTTGAAGCGACACTATCCAGAAGTCTCCGACCACTTCTGGATAGGCAGCCGCGCACATTTTGGTGAAAAATGGCGTGCAAAGACGGCGATTGAGGTATCGTTCTTTACCTTCACGTTGGCCTTTAGTCACATTCTATGTAACGTCTTATATTATATAGTCACATTCTATGTAACATCTTATATTATATAGTCACACTCTATGTAACGTCCTATATTATATAGTCACACTCTATGTAACGTCCTATATTAAATAGTCACATTCTATGTAATGTTCTATATTAAATAGTTACAAAATATGAAAGGTCCTATATTAAATAGTCACACTCTATGTAAGGTCCTATATTAAATAGTCACACTCTATGTAAGGTCCTATATTAAATAGTCACACTCTATGTAAGGTCGTGAATTAAATAGTCACACTCTATGTAAGGTCCTATATTAAATAGTCACATTCTATGTAATGTTCTATATTAAATAGTTACAAAATATGAAAGGTCCTATATTAAATAGTCACACTCTATGTAAGGTCGTGAATTAAATAGTCACACTCTATGTAAGGTCCTATATTAAATAGTCACACTCTATGTAAGGTCCTATATTAAATAGTCACACTCTATGTAAGGTCGTGAATTAAATAGTCACACTCTATGTAAGGTCCTATGTTAAATAGTCACATTCTATAAGGTCCTATATTAAATAGCCAATCTCTATGTAAGGTCCTATATTAAATAGCCAAACTCTATGTAAGGTCCTATATTATATAGTCACACTCTATGTAACGTACTATATTATATAGTCACACTCTATGTAACGTCCTATATTAAATAGTCACACTCTATGTAATGTTCTATATTAAATAGTTACAAACTATGTAAGGTCCTATATTAAATAGTCACATTCTATAAGGTCCTATATTAAATAGCCAAACTCTATGTAAGGTCCTATATTAAATAGTCACACTCTATGTAACGTCCTCTATTAAATAGTGACACTCTATGTAACGTCCTCTATTAAATAGTAACACTCTATGTAATGTCCTCTATTAAATAGTAACATTCTATGTAACGTCCTCTATTAAATAGTAACACTCTATGTAATGTCCTATATTAAATAGTGACACTCTATGTAACGTCCTCTATTAAATAGTCACACTCTATGTAGCGTCCTCTATTAAATAGTGACACTCTATGTAACGTCCTCTATTAAATAGTGACACTCTATGTAACGTCCTCTATTAAATAGTCACACTCTAGGTAACGTCCTATGTTAAATAGTCCCACTCTATGTAACGTCCTCTCTTAAATAGTAACACTTTATGTAACGTACTCTATTAAATAGTCACACTCTATGTAATTTCCTCTTACTAAATAGTCACACTTTATGAAAAAAAGCTTTTAGTAAACTGTCCAACTCTATAAAACGTGCTCTAAGTAAATAGTCAAAGTTATGTAACTGAATCGTAGTAGATAGTCACGATATATATATATATATATATATATATATATATATATATATATATATATATATACACACACACATATAGTTTCGCCTCCAGGGAGGTGGGTATGGACCACATTGCTCTTCTCAGGTCTGTGTACCGGGGGCAATCCTGTAGAACATGTTTTGTAGTCATATTGTCCATTGTACAGTGGCATAGGCTGGTTGTACCTATTTTGAATTTGGTGAACATGCGATTTCTCATTCTATTGTGGCCAGTGCGTAGGCGAAGTATGATGACTTGATCCCTTCTTGATAGTTGATGGTATCCTTCCCTCACGTTATGCTTTGGGTGTTCTCGTTTCCATTTTGGTTATTTGACCCACAGTACACTGTCTGCATGATTAATTCAGGAAACTATATTTCGTTCAGAAATTCGTGCCCATAGAGTTTATTAATTATCTCGGAAACTGTTTGACGAATTTCTGTAATTTTTTTTTTCATTAAATCTTATTTGTTAACCGACCTTAACTCACCTACTGTCATGCATTTAGAAAAGATTTTTGCTTCTTTGAGCTTTTAGGTATATAAAGATGTGATCTTCTTGGTTGTCCTAATTTTTAGGGTTTTACAGTACCCACATTTGTTGTAATCAACACACCGTTTAAAAATGAAAATTGCACTCTCTCCACAAAATCTTATCACCATCTCACACTCACTGAACCATAGCTTATAAGACGTAATTCATTGAGAGGTTTGTCAGAAAATTAACATAATTTACATAAAAATATATTGTTTAGAGCACGCAATTTAATATTTTCCTAAAATTATATAACAAAAAACGATTTGTGCAAAAATTCAGACTGCCTTTGTACTTAAATGTTATAAAATCTTAAAGTCAGTGAAAAAAAAGAGATTTCATGAAAAAGAATTACAGAAATTCATCAAACAGTTTCTGACATAATTGATAAACTCTGTGGGCATGAATTTTGAACAAACTATGGAATTTTAACTTCTTGCAAAATTTCCATCTTTGTCTTTCTCTTCTTTCAGAATATTTTCATTTTTCTGACTTAGACTCAGAGGCATTGATTTATTTCTCAGTCGATCTGTCAATTGTCCGTGATTCATAACCATATATTGCCATGGTTAATAAATAGAAGCTCTAAAAAGTATTACATACATAAATAAATACATACATTTATATCTGAATGATACACTATCAATAAATAGATACATTTATATCTGAATGATACACTATCAATAAATAGATACATTTATATCTGAATGATACACTATCAAGAAATGGTTCCATTTATTTCTAGATGATACACTATCAAGAAATGGTTCCATTTATTTCTAGATGATACACTATCAAGAAATGGTTCCATTTATTTCTAGATGATACACTATCAAGAAATGGTTCCAGTTATTTCTAGATGATACACTATCAAGAAATGGTTCCATTTATTTCTAGATGATACACTATCAAGAAATAGTTACATTTATTCACTAAATCTTGTGTTAATGTAACATGTAGAGAATATCTAGTAACAGCAATAGAACTTAGTAAAGTAGTCAAACTTGTTCAAATTTACTCCATTTTTTTATAAAACTTTCAGAACCTTGCAAGTCTCAATGCTGCTCTCAATATTGATGGCCTTGTACGTATATTTATTGTGTCTATTTGAAATCTGCTTTTCTTTAATTGTATGTATATTTAGATCATCTCTTCCTTCAGCGTTATTAATTAATTTAGGTTTGAAGATAAAGAGAAAGACAGTGGTGTTTTATTTCTTCTGGTTGAAGTAGCAATAGGTCGTCAGGAACTGTTGAGTAAATGATGAGACTACTCAGTCAGGGACTGACACTCTAAAGTCAGGGACTGACATTCTAAAGTCAGGGACTGACATTCTATGGTCAGGGGCCGACGCTCTAAAGTCAGAGACTGACACTCTATAATCAGGGACTGACAGTTTTAAGTCAGGGACTGACAATATAAAGTGAGGGGCTGACACTCTAAAGTCAGGGGTCGACACTCTAAAGTCAGGGACTGACACTCTTAAATCATGGACTATTGGATTATGTTTCCTAGTGCTTCTAATATTCCGTCAATCCATCTTTTTCGTTTTCGACCCTTGGGTCTGGTGTTGTCACAACGTTTGTTGAAGGCTCGTTGTGTTCTGTTTTGATCTTTCTGCCGCGTCACGTGGCCTAACCATTTTATCTGTTGTTTCCTTATATATTCTATGGCGGGGGCTATTCCTAGCTTTTTTCTCAGTTCTTCATTTCTGATCTTATCTCTCAGACTGTTTCCTGTCATTCCTCTAACACATTTCATCTCAGTAGATGTTATTTTCTTATTGTTCTTGTATCTAGGGTCCAGGTCTGGAATTGGTAGCACAACGTTGGGATGAAGATTGTATTGTATAGTGCCCGTTTTGCCTCCATAGTTATTTCCCTGTTGGACAATAGTGGCGATAGCTGTCCAATGATTTGACAAGTTTTGTTGCATCTTGATTCTATCTCTGCCGTTTGAGAATTATCGTTTGCCATTAGACTTTCTAGGTATTTAAATTCCTCTATTTGTTTTAGTTGCCTGCTTTCTATAGTTTGGTTGATGTTCTGTTTATATTAATTTCATAATAGTGTGTTTATATTCTCAGCCACTCTTTGGTGCACATTCTAGTATTCCCATGTCCGACTATCTTTATTATTAAGTGACGTACTTTGCAGAAGAGCTGCAGTATTACTTTATGTAACGGTAACTTAGTAAATAGTCACACTCTATCTAAAGGGTTCTTAATAAATAGTCAAACTCTATGTAAAGTATTCATTGTAAATAATCACATTTTATAGAAAGGGCCCTTAGTAAATAAGCATACTCTATGTGGAGGTATCTTAGTAACTAGTCAAACTTTATGCAACGTTCTTTTAGTAAACAATAACACTTTATGTAACATCCTTATAATAAATTGTCACACTCTAAGGGTTCATAACCATATATTGACATGGGTAATAAGTAGAATCTCTAAAACGAACTATGTATTGTTGCTATATTATTTCCTAGCAATATGTTTTAGGTATCTCTCTCTCTCTCTCTTTCTCTCTCTCTCTCTCTCTCTCTCTGCGACCAAGACTCAATCAGAGTAGGATTCCAGACTCTCACATGAAGACAGCTGTCTGTTTAAGTGAATTGATCGACCCCACAGACAGAACATCATAATTAGAGTCTGTTAGATCCATTCTGATTGAATACCTGTTAAAACGTTACACTGTGTTCTGCTCCAGTGGCCCAGTGCATCCGATTTCAGCCAGCATTTTATTCAGGTTTTCTTTCCTTAGCCTTTGATGGTCCCCAATCTTCCTGCAAGGCAGCAGATTGTCTTTTCTGTAGGGGAATTCTGCCCTTAGATGGTCTGCCCTCCCAGGTTTACGAGCACCATCTACCCTAGTATGGCCCGAGTATACTTTATGTGTTTTAGGTATGAGTTTCTTTTCAATTCAACAGGAGGGTCTAGGTCTGACAGTCGCAACCTAGGCGGGCCCACCTCCCTTAGATTGTCAAGAAGCTAAAGGGCCGAAACACTTGCTGGACTGGGTCTACTTAAGATGATCAGATTGCCTGCTGCTGTGAATTTTTGAATAAAAACATTTTATAATAATTATAGATATCATGTTCATGTAGCGGCACATTTCTTAAATTAGAAATCTAATTCAACTCGTAACAGTCAAAGTCGGTTGATATATTTATATGTTTCCCTTTAGAGTCAAGGACGGCACATAAGGCACACATTCTAGTATTCCCATGTCCGACTATCTTTATTATTAAGTGACAGTCTGTGCACAAGACCTGCGGTGTTACTTTATGTAACGGACACTTAGTAAATAGTCCCTTAATACAACGTCAACGTTCATTTAGAAAACAGTAACACTTTATGTAATGTAAAAAAAAGTAAAGTACCCCCCGTCACGCCGAGTGGCGTATAGGGAAATATGGTGTTAGTGACCCTATATTTTACAGACCTTCAGCACATGATTTTTGGGGTAATGTGGTCGGTATTACGCCCGTGCTGCTTTTACTTTTCCAGAAAAAATCCGGTACCCATTTAAGGCTGGGTGAACCCGGAGCCGTCGGTTGAGATCGAACCCTACCCCTTGTCCGTAGTAGTCCAGTTCACTAACCACTGAGCTATCGCGGCTCCTACTAATTTTTAGGGAATTAGTAAAACCCAGGTGTCCTCGCCAGGGTACGAACCCCGGCTGTTGCCGTGGTAAGCCAACCGCCTATCGATTGCGCTAACCGGACACCCTTTATGTAATGTACTTATTGTAAATTGTCACACTCTAGAGGGAACTCTGTGGCCTATTTGGGAAAAGCACCCGACGGGGTTAACGACGTTCGGACAACCCGTGTTCGATTCCCGCTGGAAGTGGTTTTCATTGTATTCGATGTTGGGAAAAAAAAATACCCGCGCGGTCGACCCAGCCGCTGGCAGAAATGGGTACCAGGGTAGTACTCTAGGAAGGTAAAGAAAGTCGCCTCGCATCGTGAGTTTCGAAGCTTGAAGGGACAATATTCAGAAGTCTTCGAACACTTTTGGATCGGCAGCCGAGCACATATTGGTGAAGCCTAACATGCTAAGATGCCGATTAAAATCTCGCACTTTACATTTACTTTTAGTCACACTCTATGTAACGTTCTCTTAGTAAATAGTCACACTCTATGTAAGGTTCTCTTAGTAAATAGTCACACTCTATGTAAGGTCCTCTTAGTAAATAGTCACACTCTATGTAAGGTTCTCTTAGTAAATAGTCACACTCTATGTAAGGTTCTCTTAGTAAATAGTCACACTCTATGTAACGTCCTCTTAGTAAATAGTCACACTCTATGTAACGTCCTCTTAGTAAATAGTCACACTCTATGTAACGTCCTCTTACTAAATAGTCACACTCTATGTAACGTCCTCATAGTAAATAGTCACACTCTATGTAACGTCCTCTTAGTAAATAGTCACACTCTATGTAACGTCCTCATAGTAAATAGTCACACTCTATGTAACGTTCTCTTAGTTAATAGTCACACTCTATGTAACGTTTTCTTAGTAAATAGTCACACTCTATGTAACGTCCTCATAGTAAATAGTCACACTCTATGTAACGTTCTCTTAGTAAATAGTCACACTTTATGTAACGTCCTCATAGTAAAAAGTCACACTCTATGCAACGTTCTCTTAGTAAATAGTCACATTCTATGTAACGTCCTCTTAGTAAATAGTCACACTCTATGTAACGTCCTCTTAGTAAATAGTCACACTCTATGTAACGTCTTCTTAGTAAATAGTCACACTCTATGTAACGTCCTCTTAGTAAATAGTCACATTCTATGTAACGTCCTCTTAGTAAATAGTCACACTCTATGTAACGTCCTCTTAGTAAATAGTCACACTCTATGTAACGTCTTCTTAGTAAATAGTCACACTCTATGTAACGTCCTCTTAGTAAATAGTCACACTCTATGCAACGTCCTCTTAGTAAATAGTCACACTCTATGTTACGTCTTCTTAGCAAATATTCACACTCTATGTAACGTCCTCATAGTAAATATTCACACTTTATGTAACGTACCCATAGTAAATAGTCACACTTTATGTAACGTCCTCATAGTAAATTGTCAAACTCTATGTAATGTCTTCTTAGTAAATAGTCACATTTTATGAAAAGGGCTATTAGTAAACGGTCCAACTCTATGTATCGTCCTCTTAGTAAATAGTCACACTTTATGTAACGTCTTCTTAGTAAATAGTCACACTCTATGTAACGTCCTCATAGTAAATAGTCACACTCTATGTAACGTCCTCATAGTAAATATTCACACTTTATGTAACGTACCCATAGTAAATAGTCACACTTTATGTAACGTCCTCATAGTAAATTGTCAAACTCTATGTAATGTCTTCTTAGTAAATAGTCACATTTTATGAAAAGGGCTTTTAGTAAACGGTCCAACTCTATGTAAAGTGCTCTAAGTAAATGGTCAAATGTATGTAACCAAATCTTTATATATAGTCACAATATATATACAATTATTAAAGTTAATAGCCAAAATGTACGTTTTTTATTTACAATTTTTTAAATTATTTTCAGAATGGTTTGAATCTTGATGTTGGAGCAGGACTTGGCGGCAAGGCAAGTACATTTCTTTTCCCGCTTCAATTCTCTTTTTGTGACAGTTTTATGAATATTTAGTTCATTCTACCTTCTCATTGGTTTTCTTCCTAAGTGTAATCATTTCATTTCTCCCGTCACCATCAGAAGAAATCGATGACCTACATTTTCCTTTGGTAGGTGTTGATTTAGTTGACCTACATTTGTGGAGCGACTACTGACCTGGCGCATCAAAAGCGGCCAGTGATTGTATATTTGACCCACAGTAGACCTGTCTTCATGATTAACTCAGGAAACTATAATTCGTTCAGAAATTCGTGCCCACAGAATCGATCAATTATCTCGGAAACTGTTTGATGAATTTCTGTAATTCTTTTACATGAAATCTTATTTTTTCACCGACCTTAATTCTGATTTTTTTCCCTACTGTCACGCATTTAGGAAAGATTTGTGTTTCTTTGAGGTAAATAAAAATATGATTTTCTTCCTTGTCCTACCTAATTTTGTGGATTTTACAATACCCACATTTGTTGTAATCAACTTACCGTTTAGAAACAAATTGGTTATTATGTTCTCATTATGTAACTGACTTTTAGTAAATGTTGTACAGTATATAATTGACTTTTAGTAAATAGTCAACATTATGCAACTGACTTTTAGTAAATAGTCAGCGGCACGGGCGTAATACCGACCACATTACCCCAAAAATCATGTTCTGAAGGTCTGTAAAATTTATGGTCACTATAACCATATTCCCTATCCACCACTTGGCGTGACGGGGGCTCTTTGTATATATCTTTTCAATGGATCAGGAGGTCGACGTCTGGGAGTCATGACCCAAGCAGCCCACATCCCTTAGAATGCCAAGAGGCTAAAGGGCCGAAAAACTTGCTGGACTGGGTCCCCTTCTGATGATCAGATTGCCTCCTGCTGTGAATCTCTGTATAAAGAGCTTCCTATTAATTATAGATATCATGTTCTGGTTGTGGCACATTTCTTAATTAGAAGACTAATTCAACTCATAACAGTCAAAGTCGGTTGATATATGTATATGTTGTCCTTTAGAGTCAATGACAGCACATAAGGCGCACATTCTAGTATCCCAATGTCTGACTATCTTTATTAGTAAGTGTCAGACTTTGCACAAGAGCTGCAGTGTTACTTTATGTAACGGACACTTAGTAAATAGTCACACTTTATGTAAAGGGTTCTTAATAAATAGCCAAACTCTATGTAAAGTGAATATTGTAAATAATCATATTTTATGTAAAGGGATCTTAGTAAATATGCATACACAAGGAGCGGTCTCTTAGTAAATAGTCACACTTTATGTAATGTCCTTATAGTAAATTGTCACACTGTAAGGGTCACCGGTAGCCTGTTTGGGAAAACCATCCGAATTGGTTACCGAAGTTCGGACAACCCGTGTTCGATTCCCGCTGGAAGTAATGTGAGTTGTACTCGTGGTTTGAGAAAAAAATACCCTCGCGATCGACCCAGCCGCTGGCAAAAATGAGAACCAGGTTAGTACTTTGGGAAGGTAAAGAAGGCCGACACGCATCGTGAGTTTCGATTCTTGAAGAGACACTATGCAGAAGTCTCCGAACACTTCTGGATAGGCAGCCGCGCACATGTGGGTGAAAACTCGCGTGCTAAGACGCCGGTTGAAGTCTCGCTCTTTACCTTTACCTTGACCGTTAGTCAAACTCTATGTAACGTCCTATATTAAACAGTCACACTCTATGTAACGTCCTATATTAAATAGTCACAGTCAATGTAACGTCCTCTATTAAATAATCTCACTCTAGGTAATGTCCTTTTAGTATATAGTCACACTCTATGTAATGTCCTCTATAAATAGTCAAATATTATGTAACGTCCTCTATTACGAGTAAATAGTCGAACTCTATGTAATTTCCTCTTACTAAATAGTCACACTTTACGAAAAGAGCTTTTAGTAAACTATCCAACTCTATGTAACGTGCTCTAAGTAAATAGTCAAAGTTATGTAACTGAGTCGTAGTAGATAGTCACAATATATATATATATGTACAATTATTTAAGTTATTAGTCAAAATGTACGTTTTTTGTTTACAATTTTTTTTTTATTTTCAGAATCCTTTGAATCTTGCTGTTGGAGCAGGGCTTGGCGGCGAGGCAAGTACATTTCTTTTACCGCTTCAATTCTCTTTTCGTGACAGTTTTATGAATATTTAGTTCATTCTACCTTCTCATTGGTTTTCTTCCTAAGTGTAATCATTTCATTTCTTCCTTCGCCATCAGAAGAAACGGTGACGTACATTTTCCTCTGGTAGGCGTTGAATGAGGTGACCTACTTCTGTGGAGCGACTAATGACCTGACGCATCAAAAGCGGCCAGTGATTGTATATTTGACCCACAGTAGACCTGTCTTCATGATTAACTCAGGAAACTATATTTCGTTCAGAAATTCGTGCCCACAGAATTGATCAATTATCTCGGAAACTGTCTGATGAATTTCTGTAATTCTTTTACATGAAAACTTATTTTTTCACTGACCTAAAGTCTGATTTTTATCCATACTGTCACGCATTTAGGTAAAGATTTGTGTTTCTTTGAGGTATATAAAAATATGATTTTCTTCCTTGTCCTACCTAATTTTGTGGATTTTACAATACCCACATTTGTTGTAATCAACTCACCGTTTAAAAAAAAATGGTTATTATGTTCTCATTATGTAACTGACTTTTAGTAAATGTTCTACAGTATATAACTGACTTTTAGTAAATAGTCAACATTATGAAACAGACTTTTAGTACATAGTCAACATTATATAACTGACTTTTAGTAAACAGTCAACAATATAAATGACGTTCAGTAAAAAGTCAACATTGAATAACTGACTTATAGTAAACAGTCAACATAATATAACTGACGTTTAGTAAATAGCCAACAATATGTAACTGACTTTTAGTAATTAGTCAATAATATGTAACTGACTTTTAGTAAATAGTCAACATTATATAACTGACTTTTAGTAAATAGTCAACAATATGTAACTGACTTTAAGTAAATAGTCAACATTATGTAACTGACTTTAAGTAAATAGTCAACATTATGTAACTGACTTTAAGTAAATAGTCAACATTCTGTAAATGACTTTTAGGAAATAGTCAACTTTATGTAACTCACTTTAAGTAAATTGTCAACATTTTGTAACTAACTTTTAGGAAACAGTCAACATTATTTAACTGACTTTTACTAAATAGGCAATATAACGTTACTGACTTTTAGTAAATAGTCAACATTATGCAACTGACTTTTACTAATTAGGCAAAATCATGTAACTGACTTTTAGTAAATAGTCAGCATTATGTAACTGACTTTTAGTAAATAGATAACAATGTGTAAATGTCTTTTAGCAAATAGTCAACATTATGTAACTGACTTTTAGTAAATAGGCAACATTATGTAAACGGACTTTCAATAAATAGTCAACTTTATGTAATTGGCTTTAAGTGAATAGTCAACATCATGTAACTATCTTTTAGTAAATCGTCAACATTGTGTAACGAACTTTCAGTAAATAGTCAACATTGTGTAACGAACTTTCAGTAAATAGTCAACATTGTGTAACGAACTTTCAGTAAATAGTCAACATTGTGTAACGAACTTTCAGTAAATAGTCAACATTGTGTAACGAACTTTCAGTAAATAGTCAACATTGTGTAACGAACTTTCAGTAAATAGTCAACATTGTGTAACGAACTTTCAGTAAATAGTCAACATTGTGTAACGAACTTTCAGTAAATAGTCAACATTGTGTAACGAACTTTCAGTAAATAGTCAACATTGTGTAATTCACTTTCAGTAAATCGTCAACATTGTGTAATTCACTTTCAGTAAATAGTCAACATTGTGTAACGAACTTTCAGTAAATCGTCAACATTGTGTAATTCACTTTCAGTAAAACGTCAACATTGTGTAACTCACTTTCAGTAAAACGTCAACATTGTGTAACTCACTTTCAGTAAAACGTCAACATTGTGTAACTCACTTTCAGTAAAACGTCAACATTGTGTAACTCACTTTCAGTAAAACGTCAACATTGAGTTAACGGAGCTTTGTAATTAGTTAAAATTAAGTCACGGAGGTCGACGTCTGGGAGTCATGACCCAGGTGGGCCCACCTCCCTTAGAATTCAAAGAGGCTAAAGGGCCGAAACACTTGCTGGACTGGGTCCACTTGTAATGATCAGATTGACTCCTGCTGCTAAGCTCCGGATAAAGAGTTTCCTCTTACTTATAGATATCACGTTCTGGTTGTGCCATATTTCTGAAATTTGAAATCTAATTCATCTCATTACAGTCAAAGTCGATTAATATATGTATATGTTGTCCTTTAGAGTCAAGGGCAGCACATAAGACACACATTCTAGTATTCCCATGTCCGACTATCTTTATTATAAAAAGACAGACTTTGCACAAGACCTGCAGTGTTACTTTATGTAACGGACACTTAGTAAATAGTCAAACTCTATCTAAAGAGTTCTTAATAAATAGCCAAACTCTATGTAAAGTATTCATTGTAAATAGTCACATTTTATAGAAAGGGCCCTTAGTAAATAAGCATACTCTATGTGGAGGTATCTTAGTAACTAGTCAAACTTTATGCAACGTTCTTTTAGTAAACAATAACACTTTATGTAACATCCTTATAGTAAATTGTCACACTCTAAGGGTTCCCGATAGCTTGTTTGGGAAAACCACCCGACTGGGTTCCCGAAGTTCGGACAACCCGTGCTCGATTCGCTCTGGAAATAATGTGAGTTGTACTCGTGCTTAGAAAAAAAAACCCGCTGTAGACCCAGCCGCTGGCAGAAATGGGAACAAGGTTAGTACTCTGGGAAGGTAAAGAAGGTCGCCTCCCATCGTGAGTTTCGATGCTTGAAGGGACACTATCCAGAAGTCTCCGAACACTTCTGAATAGGCAGCAGCGCACATATGGGTGAAGCCTAGCGTGCTAAGATAGCGATTGAAGTCTCGTTCTTTACCTTTACCTTGACCTTTAGTCACACTCTATATAATGTCCTCTATTAAATTGTCAAACTCTATGTAACGTCCTCTATTAAATAGTCACACTCTACTCTATGTAATGTCCTCTATTAAATAGTCACACTATATGTAACGTCCTCTATTAAATAGTCAAACTCTATGTAATGTCCTATATTAAATAGTCACACTCTATGTAACGTCCTCAATTAAATAGTCAAACTCTATGTAATGTCCTATATTAAATAGTCACACTCCATGTAACGTCCTCTATTAAATAGTCAAACTCTATGTGATGTCCTCTATTAAATAGTCACACTCTTCGTAACGTCCTATATTAAATAGTCACACTCTATGTAATGTCCTCTATTAAATAGTCACACTCTATGTAATGTCCTCTATTAAATAGTCACACTCTATGTAACGTCCTCTATTAAATAGTCACACTTTATGTAACGTCCTCTATTAAATAGTCACACTTTATGTAACGTCCTCTATTAAATAGTCACACTCTATGTAACGTCCTCTATTAAATAGTCACACTCTATGTAACTTCCTATATTACATAGTCACACTCTATGTAACGTCCTCTATTAAATAGTCAAACTATGTAATTTCCTCTTACTAAATAGTCACACTTTACGAAAAGAGCTTTTAGTAAACTGTCCAACTCTATGTATTGTGCTGTAAGTAAATAGTCAAAGTTATGCAACTGAATCGTACTAAATAGTCACAAGATATATATATACAATGATTTCAGTTAATAGTCAAAATTTGCGTACTTGTTTACAATTTATTTTTAAATTTTCAGAAAGTTTTCGATGCTACTGTTGGAGCAGGACTTGGCGGCGAGGCAAGTACATTTCTTTTACTGCTTCAATTCTCTTCTCGTGACAGTTTTATGAATATTTAGTTCATTCTACCTTCTCAGTGGTTTTCTTGCTAAGTGTAGTAATCATTTCATTTCTTCCATCGCCATCAGTAGAAATCGACGACCTTGGTTTTCCTTTGGTAGGCGTTAAATGACGTGACCTACATCTGTAGAGCGACTACTGACCTGGCGCATCAAAAGCGACCAGTGATGGTATATTTGACCCACAGTAGACTGCATAATTAACTCAGGAAACTATATTTCGTTCACAAATTCGTGCCCACAGAGTTGATCAATTATCTCTGAAACTGTTTGATGAATTTCTTTAATTCTTTTTCGTGAAATCTTATTTTTTCACCGACCTTAAGTCTGATTTGTATCCCTACTGCCATGCATTTAGGAAAGATTTGTGTTTCTTTGAGGTATATAAAAATATGATTTTCTTGCTTGTCCTACCTAATTTTGTGGATTTTACAATACCCACATTTGTTGTAATCAACTCACCGTTTAAAAAAAAAAATTGTTAATTATGTTCTCATTATGTAATTGACTTTTAGTAAATGTTCTCATTATATAATTGACTTTTAGTAAATGTTCTCATTATATAATTGACTTTTAGTAAATGTTCTCATTATATAATTGACTTTGAGTAAATAGTCAAAATTATTCAACTGACTTTTAGTAAATGTTCTCATTATATAATTGACTTTTAGTAAATAGTCAACATTATATAACTGACGTTTAGTAAATAGTCAACATTATATAACTGACGTTTAGTAAATAGTCAACATTATGCAACTGATTTTTAGTAAATAGTCAACATTATGCAACTGGCATTAAGTAAATAGTCAACATTATGTAACTGACTTTTAGTAAATAGTCAACAATATGCAACTGTCTTTTAGTAAATAGTCAACATTATACAACTGACTTTTAGTAAATAGTCAACAATATGTGACTGATTTTTAGTAAATAGTCAACAATATGTAAAGGGTACTTAGTAGTCAACTCAATGTAATGGGTACTTTTGGTTATGTAAGACGCCCGGTATCACTGTAAACAAATTAAAATCCATAATTGCTCAACCGCCCGTGCCAGTGGAATCATCCGAATTACTAACTCATCTCTCAAACGAAGAAAGGTAAATGGAGTCCCCCTCGTAGCAGTCTCAGCACACGCCAAAAGACATAAGGCGAAATCGCGTAGAAAGCACACACAGCCAACTGTTCCCTGTCATACGATGTTACACTTAACTCAGTAACTCCTGCAACAAGCCGGACTTAAAAAGCAAAGTGTACATAGTTAATAGTCAACTGTATGTAAAGGGTACTTAGTTAATAGTCAACTGTATGTAAAGGGTACTTAGTTAATAGTCAACTCTATGTAAAGTGTACATAGTTAATAGTCAACTGTATGTAAAGGGTACTTAGTTAATAGTCAACTGTATGTAAAGGGTACTTAGTTAATAGTCAACTCTATGTAAAGGGTACTTAGTTAATAGTCAACTGTATGTAAAGGGTACTTAGTTAATAGTCAACTGTATGTAAAGGGTACTTAGTTAATAGTTAACTCTATGTAAAGTGTACATAGTTAATAGTCAACTGTATGTAAAGGGTACTTAGTTAATAGTCAACTGTATGTAAAGGGTACTTAGTTAATAGTCAACTCTATGTAAAGGGTACTTAGTTAATAGTCAACTGTATGTAAAGGGTACTTAGTTAATAGTCAACTGTATGTAAAGGGTACTTAGTTAATAGTCAACTGTATGTAAAGTGTACATAGTTAATAGTCAACTGTATGTAAAGGGTACTTAGTTAATAGTCAACTCTATGTAAAGTGTACATAGTTAATAGTCAACTGTATGTAAAGGGTACATAGTTAATAGTCAACTGTATGTAAAGTGTACATAGTTAATAGTCAACTGTATGTAAAGGGTACTTAGTTAATAGTCAACTCTATGTAAAGTGTACATAGCTAATAGTCAACTGTATGTAAAGTGTACATAGTTAATAGTCAAATGTATGTAAAGGGTACTTAGTTAATAGTCAACTGTATGTAAAGTGTACATAGTTAATAGTCAACTGTATGTAAAAGGTACTTAGTTAATAGTCAACTCTATGTAAAGTGTACATAGTTAATAGTCAACTGTATGTAAAGGGTACTTAGTTAATAGTCAACTGTATGTAAAGTGTACATAGTTAATAGTCAACTGTATGTAAAGGGTACTTAGTTAATAGTCAACTCTATGTAAAGTGTACATAGTTAATAGTCAACTGTATGTAAAGGGTACTTAGTTAATAGTCAACTCTATGTAAAGTGTACATAGTTAATAGTCAACTGTATGTAAAGTGTACATAGTTAATAGTCAACTGTATGTAAAGTGTACATAGTTAATAGTCAACTGTATGTAAAGGGTACTTAGTTAATAGTCAACTCTATGTAAAGTGTACATAGTTAATAGTCAAATGTATGTAAAGGGTACTTAGTTAATAGTCAACTGTATGTAAAGGGTACTTAGTTAATAGTCAACTCTATGTAAAGTGTACATAGTTAATAGTCAACTGTATGTAAAGGGTACATAGTTAATAGTCAACTCTATGTAAAGTGTACATAGTTAATAGTCAACTGTATGTAAAGGGTACTTAGTTAATAGTCAACTCTATGTAAAGTGTACATAGTTAATAGTCTACTGTATGTAAAGGGTACTTAGTTAATAGTCAACTCTATGTAAAGGGTACATAGTTAATAGTCAACTGTATGTAAAGTGTACATAGTTAATAGTCAACTGTATGTAAAGTGTACATAGTTAATAGTCAACTGTATGTAAAGTGTACTTAGTTAATAGTCAACTCTATGTAAAGTGTACATAGTTAATAGTCAACTGTATGTAAAGGGTACTTAGTTAATAGTCAACTGTATGTAAAGGGTACTTAGTTAATAGTCAACTCTATGTAAAGTGTACATAGTTAATAGTCAACTGTATGTAAAGGGTACATAGTTAATAGTCAACTCTATGTAAAGTGTACATAGTTAATAGTCAACTGTATGTAAAGGGTACTTAGTTAATAGTCAACTCTATGTAAAGTGTACATAGTTAATAGTCAACTGTATGTAAAGGGTACATAGTTAATAGTCAACTGTATGTAAAGGGTACTTAGTTAATAGTCAACTCTATGTAAAGGGTACATAGTTAATAGTCAACTGTATGTAAAGGGTACATAGTTAATAGTCAACTCTATGTAAAGGGTACTTAGTTAATAGTCAATTCTATGTAAAGGGTACTTAGTTAATAGTCAACTGTATGTAAAGGGTACTTAGTTAATAGTCAACTCTATGTAAAGGGTACTTAGTTAATAGTCAACTCTATGTAAAGGGTACTTAGTTAATAGTCAACTGTATGTAAAGGGTACTTAGTTAATAGTCAACTCTATGTAAAGGGTACTTAGTTAATAGTCAACTCTATGTAAAGGGTACTTAGTTAATAGTCAACTCTATGTAAAGGGTACTTAGTTAATAGTCAACTCTATGTAAAGGGTACTTAGTTAATAGTCAACTCTATGTAAAGGGTACTTAGTTAATAGTCAACTCTATGTAAAGGGTACATAGTTAATAGTCAACTCTATGTAAAGGGTACTTAGTTAATAGTCAACTCTATGTAAAGGGTACTTAGTTAATAGTCAACTCTATGTAAAGGGTACTTAGTTAATAGTCAACTGTATGTAAAGGGTACTTAGTTAATAGTCAACTCTATGTAAAGGGTACTTAGTTAATAGTCAACTCTATGTAAAGGGTACTTAGTTAATAGTCAACTCTATGTAAAGGGTACTTAGTTAATAGTCAACTCTATGTAAAGGGTACATAGTTAATAGTCAACTCTATGTAAAGGGTACTTAGTTAATAGTCAACTCTATGTAAAGGGTACTTAGTTAATAGTCAACTCTATGTAAAGGGTACTTAGTTAATAGTCAACTCTATGTAAAGGGTACATAGTTAATAGTCAACTCTATGTAAAGGGTACTTAGTTAATAGTCAACTCTATGTAAAGGGTACTTAGTTAATAGTCAACTCTATGTAAAGGGTACTTAGTTAATAGTCAACTCTATGTAAAGGGTACTTAGTTAATAGTCAACTCTATGTAAAGGGCTACTAGTAGTCAAACTTTTGGTATTGTCCTCTAAGTAAATATTCTCCATTTTTAATGTGCTAGGTTTTTTTTTTTAATTTTAAGAATCTTGCGGATGTGAAAACTACTGCAAGTTGTATCTGAAACACATGTTCATTGGTTTTATGTCTGTTTGGATTCTCATTATGTTGATTTGTATTTAACTTATTTCTTTCTCGATGGTGTGACGTAACTGAGCAAAGACAGAAGATTAGAAGAAGGTGATGGTTATTGTCTTCTTGTTGCCGTCGAATTAGGTCCCTTGCTAATGCAAATGTTGAGGACTTATGTTTAGATAGATGGAGAGTAAAGAAGGAATCTCTAAGTATAAGCAGCTAAATCTCTTGTGTAATAAACGTAATGAAATATAAACTTGAGTAAGTTCGCTTGTTTACTTTTACGTGATAAATAAACAAATACAACGCTTCGTCATCCGTCCTTAAAAAGACGTTCAGTGGGCGTGGCAGCGTCGTGTTGTTGTTTGCAGTAAAACTGTGATATTTGCCGATTTCGGCCCAACACATCCGACTTCAACACGACAATTTTGAGTACAGGATTGTCGTCCCTCCTCGATCCCTACTCACTTGGCCAGACTAGACAGGTTAGTCTTTTCTGGAGGCACCACGGAGAAGTGGAGCAGTGTCTGGATGGTTTTCGTTCACCGATCCTGGTGCAACCCATCAGCGTTGAGTCGCTGACAACTGTCAACTCTGCTGCTGTCGGGGTGCCTTTGCCTTCTCTTGAGTAAGTTTAACCCTTTCCGTACGGAAGCTTTTTATCGACGCAATGGACGAGTTTTCAGGGTTAAAATTGTTCGATCTACATATTTATATTTAACTAAAATATAACATATTATAGTTGCATTTGTAGATAATTGAATAAGTTAATAGATTTCAGGGAATAATAGAACAAAGAAATATGTGTTAGCACTCGGAAAATTTGACAGACAAACAACAATAGAAAAAAACGAAGAACAATATATGGTCCGAAGTGGGATCGAACCCGTACTCAGTGGCACCGCGCCTTGCCACGAGAAGCCGAACGCTTGGCACACTGCCACGCAGCCAACTAAAAATTGCCTATTGCAGCAGTGTCTTACACGAAAGGCGTTCTCAATGACTATAGCATAGGGTAACGATCACAGACCGGAAATAAATTGTATATTTGTACTTTCCTATTAATGCTATAATTACTAATATAATAGATTTGACCAATACCAAGATGACACAAGACATGTAAAAAGAATATGATTTATTGATGGTTCACACTGATCAAATTGGGAGTGCCGCACTATGCGGTGAAACTAACGGAAAGTTAAGAGTTCAAGTAAATATCCAGGTTTTTAGTAAATAGTAAAAATGTATGTAATGTTGAACTGGAAAAATTGAGGGACGAAGAGAACGAGGGAAGCAAAGAGAACAAATAACAGACAGCTTAAGAGAATGGCTTGGCAGAAGGTCAACAACAGAAATGATAAATAGCTGCCGAGATCGAAAGTTGTGGAGAGACATGATCACCTACGCCACTAGGCCCGGTACTTGATGATGATGTAATGTTGGCATATACTTTATAACGTATTCTTTAATATGTTTAGAAACCACCACATGAAGGCAGCGAAGAACATAAGAAACATGGACCAGGGGCTGGTCATAAAGGAGGTAAAAAGGGAAAAGTAAGTATTTGTCTGTATCGCATCCATTTTCGTTGGTAACTAAATGCTTTATTTACAAACACTTTTCTGATATCGAAAATATTAAAATTGAACATCAAATTATCAGAATAACCTTAAAGTGAGCTCTTCTATTTAGAGATTAGATAGAGCTCATTGGTTATCTAGGTGGCAATGGAACCATACCCAGCAGTTGTGTATTCTATTAACGGATATAGAACAGCTGTGGATTTATAGAAGAATTGGATGGAATGAAAAGAAAGGAAACTATAAGTCTTAAAGTAGCTAAAAATGTGAGAGAACTACTAAACACAATTCACACAAGACAAATGAGATTTTTGCGCCATGTTAAAAGACACAGAAGCCTACTAAAAGTAATCTTTGAAGGGAAAATAAAAAGGTAAAAGAGGCAGAGACAGACCAAGACTAACATGGACGAGTAACATCAAAAGATGGACAAGTCAACCTATACAAACCTGCACTATCAAAGCAAGAAACAGAACGGAATATGGCCGCATTGTAGCCAACTTTCAATACTCGATGATGATGATAGTGATGATAATGATGATAGAACAACTTTTCGATAGTGTTGACAAGCTCCAGCATATTCAGCAGAACCCGGAAAATCTTAAGAACTAACATCTAATGGGCATGCTTCGACCTCACGGCATTATCAAATCATACCTCTTCAACCCACAACTCTGAGGGTCGTAGGGACACCACCGATAGACTTAGTCATTCTTCTCAATTTCTGTCTATCTTTAGTTTATCCTTGACAAGAGGTAGTGTTCAATCCAAAACGGCGGCTACCAGGTTCACCCAGCCTTAAATGGGTACTGGATTTTCTTTCTGGGAAAGTAAAGCGGCACGGGCATAATACCGACCACATTACCCCACAAATCATTTGCCGGAGGTCTGTAAAATGTATGGTCACGAACACCATATTTCCCTATACGCCACTTGGCGTGACGGGGGTACTTTACAACTTTACTTTTAGTTTATCCTTGGGATTCTACACATTCGAGGCCTGTCTATCCTTTGATGTTGCCTTCCCATCTCTTTCTCTGGTTACCTCTACTTTTTTCTGTTTTCACAGTTCCTCACAAAGTGGTCTTTGCTAGATCGAATGATGGTGATAGGAACAAAACCATTTCATTTTGCGTTTCTTCACAATAGTTTAAAGATAATCATGTACTCCATTTTCTTTTTTGTTTACTTTTGCGGATTTTGTCATTTCTGATACGATCTAACTAAGAAATACCAAAAACGTTGCGGTATCATTAACAACCCCACTCTAACCTAATACGAATCAGTGAGAAAATACATGTAGTTGATTCTTTATGGTTTTAATTGAATTATCGTAATATTTTAAATATTTCATTTAAGACCTCGATTTTGAAAGTAAAATAAGGACGGAAAGATGAAAACGTTCCTGTCAAATTAGATTTCCTGCTACTGTGTAGTACGCGTAAAGTTTCTTATCTTACAAGAATGTCGCACTTTTAGCAGCCGGTAAAAGAATACTTGGCCAAATAAAGGTAAACTGTTTGATAAACTTTGAGGAGTTAGATATGATATTGAGCGCTCTGTGATCTTTGCTGATTTAGTAAAGAGTAAAGTAAAGTACCCCCGTCACGCCAAGTGGCGTATAGGGAAATATGGTGTTAGTGACCCTATATTTTACAGACCTTCAGCACATGATTTTTGGGGTAATGTGGTCGGTATTACATATGTTGATATATAAGTTCAAGACTAGTGCAGAAATAAGAGAAATTACAGAACATGTGTCTTCTTCTTCTTTTCTCTTTCACTGATACCTAAAAGGTGTCGTGGTTTATATCATTTAGAACATGTGTAAATAATCTAATAACAAGAGAAGGGGGTGGTCATGTGTTGGACATGTTATGAGAGTTGACAAAATGGGAATCTCAGGGCAGGTCCTCAAATGAGAACCGGTGGGTAAGAGAAGAAAGGGGCGATTTCGAAAAACAGGAAAAAGGAACACTTAGACAAGAAGGAACAACAGCAGGCATCAACCTCTTTGTTGAGGTTGAAAGACATTACAAGATTAGGGATTTGTGTGTGGCGAGATGTGGGCTCTGTGCAAGTTCTGGCTCTTGATAGCAAAGTTTGTCTAACACGGAGAAATTAGAAATTTTAGACAGACAAACATACAGTAGACAGACAGACAGACAGACAGACAGACAGACAGACAGACAGACATATAGATAGATAGATAGATAGATAGATAGATAGATAGATAGATAGATAGATAGATAGATAGATAGATAGATAGATAGATAGATAGATAGATAGATAGATAGATAGATAGATAGATAGATAGATAGATAGATAGATAGATAGATAGATAGATAGATAGATAGATAGATAGATAGATAGATAGATAGATAGATAGATAGATAGATAGATAGATAGATAGATAGATAGATAGATAGATAGATAGATAGATAGATAGATAGATAGATAGATAGATAGATAGATAGATAGATAGATATATTAACACATAATATTACTAAATAGTTAAAATTGATGTCACATACATTAACTAAACTAGGTAACGGGTTCTTAGTAAATAATTAACAAATATCTGAAGGTCTGTTAGGAAATAGTCAAGTTTATGTAACCGATTATTAGCAAAGAGTCAAAACGTATATAAGTTGCTTTTTGTAAATAGTTAAAATGTACATAACTTTGATATCATTGTTTTTACATTTTCAGGGTGGTTTGAATCTTGATGCTAAATTAAAACTTGACCCCAAGGCAAGTACATTACCTTTTCCGCCTCATTTTTCTTTACCTGACAGTCTTACGAATATTTAGTTCATTCTACCTTCTTGCTGGTTTGGTTGCTAAGTGTAATCATGTCATTTCTTCCTTCGTCATACGAGGATATGTTTTAGGTGACCTGCATCTGTGGAACGCCATAATGAGACCCACAGACCTGTCGCGCCAAAAGCGGTCAATGAAGGAATATTTGACCCACGGTAGAATATCTGTCAAAACTCATCAGCACAAACACAAAACTTAGACTATTCTCTCTCTCTCTCTCTCTCTCTCTCTCTCTCTCTCCTCTCTCTTTTTCTCTCTCTGAGATCAAAACTCAATCAGAGTAGGATTCCAAACTCTCTCATGAAGTCGACTGTCTGTTTAAGCGAATCGATTGCCCCATATAGTTTCTCTTCCAGGGAGGTGGGCGTGGACCACATTGCTCGTCTCAGGTCTGTGTACAGGGGGCATTCCTGTAGAACATGTTTTGTTGTCATGTTGTCCAGTGTACAGTAGCATAGACTATTCAAATCAAATGTACTATCAACCCTTACGTATGCGTGTAAGAGCTGGAAAACAACAAGAGACATAGAAACAAGGTTGAACAAATTCGAAAATAAATGTCGAAGGAAAATACTTGGTATAGCGTGGAACGAATTCAAAACAAACGAGGAAATTAGAGAAATCGCCAATCAACCACTAATATCTTCAGTAATAAAGAAAAGACGATGGTCATATGTTGGACATGTGATGAGAAGAGATAATAACCGAATAGCAAAGTAAGCCCTCATGTGGGAAACAAAATGCAAGAGTAAAAGTGTGTGACCCTGAGGGTAAAGAGTTTTCAGGGGGATAAACAACAGGTAAGAGAAAAAGAGGAAGACCCAGGGAGACACTGAGAAGAACATTGATGAGAGAGGCAAGAGCAGCAGGAATCGGCTCCCTCGATGAGATAGAGCTGCTTACACAAAACAAGACAAATGGCGAGATTTAATAAAATATGTTTAAAAGAATTGAAAACTGCTAGAACTAAAAAAATTGATAAGAGAAAGAGTATCTTGGTCTACGCCCTGTGGGCCGGCTGCGGCTCGAAAGGTCATTAGATAGATAGATAGAATGTCTCTGTGATTAATTCAGGAAACTAGAATTGTAACTTCTTGCAAAATTTCCATATTTGTTTTTCCCTTCTTCCAGTGTATTTTCAGTTTTCTGTCTTACATTCAGAGGCATTGATTTATTTTGCAGTTGATCTGTCAGTTGTCCGTGATTCATAACCATATATTGCCATGGGTAATAAATAGAAGCTCTAATAAGAACCAATGTTCTGTTGCTATATTATTTCATAGCAGTATGTTTTAGGTGGGAGCCGTGATAGCTCAGTGGTTAGTGAACTGGACTACAAAGGAAATGAGGTAGGGTTCGATCCCAATCTACGGCTTCCGGGTTCACCCAGCCTTTAATGGATACCGGATTTTTTTCCGAGAAAGTAAAGCGGCACGGGCGTAATACCGACCACATTACCCCAAAAATAATGTGCTGAAGGTCTGTAAAATTTATGGTCACTAACACCATATTTCCCTATACGCCACTTGGCGTGACGGAGGTACTTTACTTTTTTTTTTTTTACTATAATATGTTTTAGGTATGAGAGTCTCTTCAATGCAGCAGAAGGTCGAGGTCTGGGAGTCATGACCTAGGCGGGCCCACCACCCTTAGAGTATGAAGAAACTAAATGACCGAAACACTTGCTGGACTGGGGCCACTTCTGATGATCAGATTGCCCCCTGTTGCGAAACTCTGTATAAAGAGTTTCATATTAATTATAGATATTGCGTTCAGCTTGTGGCACATTTCTGAAATTTGAAATCTAATTCATCTCATAACAGACAATCACTGTTAATATTTTATCTGTTGTTGTTTCGAAACACCGATCTGAGGAAGAAACAGGAAATTGAACCAGCAATCGAATACATAAATAAACAACAGATAAATTGGTTCGGCCACATAACAAGACAAAAAGAACTAACAATGACTCTAAGAGCCATAAACAAACGCTACGAAAACGCCAGATTAAGAGGAATACCGAGAAAGAGATGGATAAAGGGAATACTAGAGTCACTAGGAGGGATAACACCAGAAGAGGCCAACAGAAGAGCAAAGAATCGCAGATTGTATCTCCCCTCGACGCCAACGGCAATGGAGGAAGGATAGAAGAAGAAGTTGTTTCGAAGCAAGCACAGCATATCAGACAGAAGTTCTATCCTTCCCATATCCGACTATCTTTATTATTAAGTGTCAAACTTTGCACAGGACCTGCAGTGTTACATTATGTAACGGACACTTAGTAAGTAGTCACACTCTATGTAAATGGTTCTTAATAAATAGCCAAACTCTATGTAAAGTGTTCGTTGTAAATAGTCACATTTTATGTAAAAGACTCTTAGTAAATAAGAATACTCCATGTAGAGGTCTCTTAGTAAATAGTCAAACTTTATGCAGAGTCCTTTTAGTAATTAGACACACTCTATGTAAAGTCCTTATAGTAAATTGTCACACTCTAGGGTGGCCGCGGTAGCCTAGTTGAGAAAACCCCCGGACTGAGCTACCGACGTTCGGACAAACCGTGTTCGATTCCCGCTGGAAGCAGTGTGAGTTGTGCGCGTGGTTGGACAAAAAAATACCCTCGCGGTCCATCCAGACGCTGGCAGAAATGAGTACCAGGGTAGTACTCTGGGAAGGTGAGGAATGTCATCGTGAGTTTCGATGCTTGAAGGGACACTATCCAGAAGTCTCCGAACACTTCTGGATATGCAGCCCAGCACATATGGGTGATAACTCGCGTGCTAAGAGCCGGATTCAAATCTCATACTTTACCTTGAACTTTAGTCAAACTCTATGTAATATCCTCTTAGTAAATAATCAATCTCTATGTTAGATATGGAGCCGCGATAGCTCAGTGGTTAGTGAACTAGACTACAAAGGACAAGAGGTAGGGTTCGATCCAGCCGATGGCTTCCGGTTCACTCAGCCTTTAATGCGTACAGGATTTTTTTTCTGGGAAAGTAAAGCTGCACGGGCGTAATACCGACGACATTACCCCAAAAAATCATGTGCTGAAGTTTTGTAAAATGTATGGTCACTAACACCATATTCCCTATACGCCACTTGACGAGATGGGTCACTAACACCATATTCCCTATACGCCACTTGACGAGATGGGTCACTAACACCATATTCCCTATACGCCACTTGGCGTGACGGGGGTACTTTACCTTTTTTTTTTACTATGTAACATCCTCTTAGTAAATAGTCACATTTTATCAAAAGAACTTTTAGTAAAGTGTCCAATTCTATGTAAAGTGCTATAAGTAAATGGTCAAATGTATGTAACCAAATCTTTGTATATAGTCACAATATATACAATTATTTTAGTTAATAGTCAAAATTTACGTACTTGTTTACAATTTTGTTATATTTTCAGACTGGTTTGAATGCTAAAGCTGAAGCAGGACTTTTCGACGAGGCAAGTACATTTATTTTACCACTTCAATTCTCTTTTCGTGACAGTTTTATGAATATTTAGTTCATTCTACCTTCTCATTGGTTTTCTTGCTAAGTGTAATCATTTCATTTCTTCCGTTGCCATCAGAAGAAATCGATGACCTACATTTTCCTCTGGTAGGCGTTGAATGAGATTACCTATATCTGTAGAGCGACAAATGAGACACACATCACTGCCGCGTCAAAAGCTATGACAAAAGAAGGAGTATTTGACAGTAGAATATCTGCATGATTAAATCAGGAAACTTGAATTTTAACTTCCTGCAAAAATTCCCTACTAGTTCTTCTCTTTTTCCATGTTATTTTCATTTTTCAGATTTAGATTCAGATGCATCGATTTGTTTTTAACTTGACATGTCAATTGTCCGTGATTCATAACCATATACAGCCATGGGTAATAAATTGAAGCTCTAAACAGAACCAATGTTCTTCTGTTCCTATATTATTTCCTAGCAATATGTGTTAGGTATAAGTATCTCTTCAATTCAGCAGGAGGTCGACGTCTGGGAGTCATGACCCAGGTGGGCCCACCTCCCTTAGAGTGTCAAGAAGCTAAAGGTCCGAAACACTTGCTGGACTGTGTCCACTTCTGATGGTCAGATTGCCTCCTGCTGTGAAGATCTGTATAAAGAGCTTCATATTAATTATAGATATTGCGTTCAGGTTGTGGCAGATTTCTGAAATTTGAAATCTAATTCATCTCATAACAGACAAAGTTGGTTAATAAATTTATCTGTTGCCTTTTAGAGTCTAGAACAGCATATAACACATGCTAGTATTGCCAAAGGGAGCTCCTAAAAAAACATCAGAAAGAAACAATCGACATTTTTTGGGCACATCATGAGAAGAGGAAAGTTGGAATACTTGGTTACAACTGGCAAAATAAAAGGAAAGAGAGATCGCGGACAGCAAAGAGAGAAAATACTGGATAGCTTGGTGTCATGACATGGAAAACAGTCAGCAACAGAACTGATACGATGCACTGTAGATAGAAGATTGTGGGACTACATGATCGACTAGGCCAACCGGTATGACACATGATGATGATGAGTATTCCCATGTCCGACTATCTTTATTTGTAAGTGACAGACTTTGCACATGACCTGCAGTGTTACTTTATGTAACCGGCTCTTAGTAAATAGTCAAACTCTATGTTAAGAAGCTCTTTGTAAATAGTCAAACTCTATGTTAAGAAGCTCTTTGTAAAGCGTCAAACTCTATGTTAAGAAGCTCTTTGTAAAGAGTCAAACTCTATGTTAAGAAGCTCTTTGTAAAGAGTCAAACTCTATGTTAAGAAGCTCTTTGTAAAGAGTCAAACTCTATGTTAAGAAGCTCTTTGTAAAGAGTCAAACTATATGTTAAGAAGCTCTTTGTAAAGAGTCAAACTCTATGTTAAGAAGCTCTTTGTAAAGAGTCAAACTCTATGCAAGAGGCTCTTAGTAAAGAGTCAAACTCTATGTTAAGAAGCTCTTTGTAAAGAGTCAAACTCTATATTAAAAAGCTCTTTGTAAAGAGTCAAACTCTATGTTAAGAAGCTCTTTGTAAAGAGTCAAACTCTATGTTAAGAAGCTCTTTGTAAAGAGTCAAACTCTATGCAAGAGGCTCTTAGTAAAGAGTCAAACTCTATGTTAAGAAGCTCTTTGTAAAGAGTCAAACTCTATGCAAGAGGCTCTTAGTAAAGAGTCAAACTCTATGTAAGAGGCTCTTAGTAAATATTCACTATTTATAACGTGCTAGTCTTTTTTTTTTTATTTTAAGAACCTTCCGGATATCAGAGCCACAGCAGGATGTGACAGAAAGAGAAGAATATTTTTTATTCTCTTTCGATTCTCATATCTTTTATTTGTATGTATAGTTAGCTCATTTGTTTCTGTGCTCTGTAAAATCATCGAGAAAGAAAAGGAAATGATGATTATTTTCTTCTGGTTGGCTTCTAACTATGGCCCCTGCAAATGTGGAGATCTTAAAGTGACCCCAGATTCCCGCAGGCCTATCCCGCTTTAAACTGCCAGAGAAGGAATATTTGGCCCACAGTGGCGTATCTGTATTATAAATTAGGTGGAAGAGAAGCGTACCCCTCCTGTTAACTACCCTTTTTAAATCTTCATGTATAACAATTGTGCGCTGATGCAATGGAAAAAGACTTCCACAGACGAGAGGAGACATGTGCTGCTGCTATAGATCTGGAGGATGCATACAACAGGGTACCATTTGAATATCTCATGCACATGCTCCTCAAACTGGCGGTTCACCCCTTCCTCATTAGATGGATCGCCGCAGCACTGTTTCAGAGGAAGGTGATACTCAGATGTGGAAGTTGGTCTTCCGAGCCAACATCCATTTGTCCTGGGCTGCCACAAGGCTCACCATTGTCACCAGTTCTATTTAACGTGTACACAATAACGATCACGGCCCAACAGCTGGATGGGAGGGGAAGAACTATGACTTTTGCTGATGATATTCTGGTATATCGACAGGGAAGAGACAGACGGGGAATCGCCTCCACAATGCAAGACGAACTCGATCGCATTTCTTCCTGGTGTGGGGTTTCAGGTGCCTTGGTTAATCCTAATAAAGCATCAGTTTCATGGTTCTCATCATATCGTTAATACGACCACACCGGTAGTACGAATGGGCGCTGATGAGGTGACCAGGGACAAGTTGATGACATACCTCGGAGTTAAGTTTGATCGCAGCCCTGTGTTTTCGGGACCACGTCGACCATGTGATTACAAAATCCCGCAAAGGATTAGCCGCCTTGAAGGTCATGGTAGCTGCCAACATCGAGCAGAGGCTACTTACTCTTCTGTTCAGCTGGATGGGAGGGGAAGACACAAACACGATAGGCCATCTTTGCTTCCGAGAAAAATTTCCAATACCAATTTTTAAAGGTTATTCTTTTGCTGGACAAGTAGATATATTTCTTCTTCCTCTTCTTCTTCTTTCCTTCCTCATTTACCTTCCAGCGTCGAGGGGAGATATAATTTGCGGTCTTTTGATCTTCTTTTCGCCTCTGCTGCTGTTATGTTTCCTAGTGCTTCTAATATTCCATCGATCCATCTTTTCGTGGTCGACCCTTGGGTCTGTTGTTCTCACAACGTTTGTTGAAGGCTCGTTGTGTTGTGTTTTGTTCTTTCTGCCTTGTCACGTGGCCGAACCATTTATCTGTTGTTTCCTTATATATTCTATGGCTGGGGCTATTCCTAGCTTTTTTCACAGTTCTTCATTTCTGATCTTATCTCTCAGACTGTTTCCTGTCATTCGTCTAACACATTTAATCTCTGTAGAGGTTATTTTTCTTATTGTTCTTGCATCTAGGGTCCAGGTCTGGCATTGGTAGCACAACGTTGGGATGAAGATTGTATTGTAGAGTCAAGGTCGGCATTGGTAGCACAACGTTGGTAGATATATTTGATTTCTCTATTTCGAACCTGCATTTTTTTAATTTGCTTGTATTTTTAGTTCATCTCTTCATTCATCTCTGCTAAGTAGTTTAGGCATGAAGATACGAGAAAGACAATGACGATCCTTTATTTCTTCTGGTTGGAGTAGAATTAGCTCGTCAGTAACTGTTGTGTAAACGATGAGACTCCCCAGTCCCTGGACACGCTCTAATAGGAGGGAGAAAGTAAGATGTGGACCCCACAGTGGGATTCTGACACGATACGATATGGGGTTTAGAACAGCAAAGAACACCGTCACGCCAAGTGGTGTTTAAGGAATATTGTGTTAGTGACCATTTTTACAAGCTATCAACACATGATTTTGGGGTAATGTGGTCGTTATTACGCCCATGCCGCTTTCTTCTTCTTCTCCTTCTACTTTTCTGCTCCCTGTGGAGCATAGGTCTTCAACAAACACTTTCCAAGTCGTTCTGTTTCTTGCCATTCCTTTTACGATAATTCCATGTCTTCTCCATCATCTTCATCTCTGCCTCTGTCTTCTCCAAGAATTTCTTGGTCTTCCTCTTTGTCTTTTCCCCTGGGGATTCCAAAAAAGGACTGCTGTGTAATACTCTTAGTTGGCTTCCGTAGTATGTGTCCTATCCAGCGCCATCGTATTCGCTGTATCTCTTTATCCACTGGTATTTGACTGGTACATTTCCATAATTCTATGTTAGTGATTTTGTCCTGCCATTTCCATCCTTTTATTCTGCATAAGCATCCATTAATGAAACTCTGTATCTTCATGATTGTCAATTTCATGCCGCTTTACTTCCCCAGAAAAAACCCGGTACCCATTTAAGGCTGGGTGAACCCGGAAGCCGTCGATTAGGATCGAACCCGACATCTTGCCTGTTGTTGCCCAGTTCACTAACCACTGAGCTATCGCGGCTCCTAAGATATAGGGTACTGAAAGAGAATTCAAGCGCACTGTTGTGTTGGCGACCTTGACAAATGGACGTACAACAGAAAGCGATTAATGAAAGAAATGTAGAACGCAGATTGTATAACAAATGTTTATAAATGAAATGTAGAAACTAAATTGTATAAGAAATGTTTATAAATGAAATGTAGAAACTAAATTGTATAACAATCTTTACCAATGAAATGTTGAAAGTAGATCACCACCATTGTTGATCCGTGAAAAGGAGAAAGTTGATGTTTCATAACGTTTATCGATGAAATGGAGAAAGTACATGTATCATAAATATTTATCGATGAATTGGAGAAAGTTGATATATAGTAAATGTTATACAATGAAATGGAGAAAGTTGATGTATCATAAATATTTATCGATGAAATGGAGAAAGTACATGTATCATAAATATTTATCGATGAATTGGAGAAATTTGATGTATCATAAATGTTATACGATGAAGTAGAGAAATAAATATTTATCACAGGTGTAGTTAAATAGATACAATCATTTCTGACTGCTACGATCTAAAGGAATACATACATTTATTTCTGACTGCTACGATATCTAGGAAAAGATACATTTATTCACTAATTCTTGTGTTAATGTAACATGTAGAAGGTCAAAAACAAAAGCACTTAGTAAATAATCAAACGTGATGTAACTTACTAATATTTTCCTTAAACTTTCAGAGCCTTGTGGGTGTCGATGCTGGCCTAACACTTGGTGATCATGTATGTGTAATTGTTTTGTCTGTTTCGATTTTGTTTCCCTCGATTTGCATGTATATTTAGTTCAGCCCATCGTTCAACGGTGTACATGAGTTGATTAGTAAAGGTACAGAGAAGACAATTATTATCATCATTGTGTACCGGGCCTGCTGGCGTAGGTGATCATGTCTCTCCACAACTTTCGATCTCGACTGTTATTTATCATTTCTGTTGTTGACCTACTGCCAAGCCATTCTCTTAAGCTGTCTGGTATCTTTTCTCTTTGTTTTCCTCTATCTCTTCGTCCCTCAATTTTTCCAGTTGTTACAATATATTCCAGTTGTTCTCTTCTCATTATATGGCCAAAAAATGATGATTGTTTCTTCCTAATATTGAAAATTAGCTCTCTTTTTGCTTTGGCCTCTTTCATAACGTTTTCATTACTCTTCTTAGCTGTACATGGTATTCTCAACATTCTTCTGTAAAACCATATTTCTACGGTCTCCAGCGATTTTCTTGTCTGTTGTCCTATTGTCCATGGTCCACATCCATATGTTAGGACTGGCTCTACATAACATTTAAGAACTCTTTTTCTTGTTTCTATTGTCAAAAATGGATTGCAAGGTATCTTCCTCATTTTTTGGAAAGCTGCTTTTGCCTGAGCCATTCTGCATCTCATTTCTGTTGTACATCTTCCATCTGAGGTTAACAAAGTTCCCAGATATTTAAATTCTTTTACCTGTTTTAATATTGTTCCACTTGTCTTTATTGTGCATTGCGGTGACAACTTTTTCTTTGTTGCTACAAATACTTGTGTATTTTTTTATATTAAGACGGAGTCCTTTATTTTTTGCTTAAGACAATGATGCTTATGTAAACTCTTTTAGTTATTTGGTTATGGAAGGCCCCGGTATCACTGCAAACGAATTAAAACCCATAACTGCTCAACCGCCCGTGCCAGTGTAATCATACGAATTTATATCTCATCTCCCAAACAAAGAAAGGTAACTGTAGTCCCCATTGTAGCAGTCTCAGCATACGCCAAAAGACATAAGGCGAAGCCGCGCAGAAAGTGAACACAGCCAACTGTTCCCTGCCATACGATATCATCATTCATCATAAACAATTGGAATATCGAAACATGATCAAAACGTATGAGACACACATCTCTTCTAGTATTAGTCGGAATATGGAACCAATTCTGACCTATGGAAGCGAATCATGGACAGTAGACAAACAAATTAAAAGACGATTAGAGGCCACAGAGATGGGATTTCTCAGAAGAATGTTGAAAGTTCCCTGGACAGCTAAAAAAACCAATGAGGAAATTCTCAAGGAGACACAAAAAGGGAGCTCCTAAAAAACATCAGAAAGAAGCAATCAACATTTTTCGGGGACATCATGAGAAGAGAAAAGTTGGAATACTTGGTTACAACTGGCAAAATAAAAGGAAAGAGAGATCGTGGACGACAAAAAGAGAAAATACTGGATAGATTAGTGTCATGAATGGAAAACATTCAACAACTGAACTAATACGATGCACTGTGGATAGAAGATTGTGGAAGGACATGATCGCCTACGCCAGCCGCTATGGCACATGCTAACGATAAATTATGGAGATTAAAAAAAAAAGACTTCAACTGAATCAGAACAATGTGAATGACGACATATAAAAGTATGATCTCCTAAAACATCAACATGCACACGTTAACGAAGTGAACAGATCAGCAAACATAAACTACAGCACTATCATATATATATATATATTTTTTTTTTCGTTCGCCATCTTTTTCTCTGACTCCCTAGAGACTAGGAACTGAATTTTTTTGTGTACTCCGTATTCGGAGGTACTCAAATTTTTTCCCGTCGATGAGTAATTGACGTTTCAAGCCGGGGCCTCACTGCTGAGACTAGTGGTGGTTGCCGCAGAGAGAAATCATAAATAAAAATCCCAACTGGTGCAGGCGGGATTTGAACCCACAAGCTCTCTGTCCCGAGGCCGGCGTCTTGCCTCGAGTGCAACCAGTCCATCTAGACTGTCCAATATAAGACAATATGAAGAAGAACGCGTTCGTCAAAGGATTCAACAATCATTATATGTGTGTCTGTTATACATAGTCTGTTTAGAGTGGGAGTGGGGTACTACACGCCGGGAGAATATAGAACGCATGCTCAGTAATTATTGTACAATAAAGTCAAAGTAAAGTAATGGTTCTCTCCCCTGGCTTGCTAGTCGTATGAGGTATATAGTGTTAGTAGCCATATTATTCCATGTTCAATATTTGGATGATATGGTCAGTAACACGTCAGGCCGCTCTTATTTCTCAGAAAATTTCTGATATCAAACTTTAAAACCAGAGTAACCCTGGGTCCATATCGAGGAAAAGAGTCATCCTCCACTTTTGGGAATCGAACCCATACCATTTTGATCTGGTAGGGAGCACCCTAAATACTCAGCCACCAAGGCTCCTCAATATAATCAGCACAGGGCAAAAGAGAATTTCCAGGAAAGGGCAAAGGTACAACAAGATATAGACACTAAATAATGGACACAAAAAATGTTAACAATTCTTCGATATATGACATTGTCTCATGACCTACAATTAAATATCAAAGTTGAAGGAATAGACCTGGAGACAGTTCAGAACTACAACTACCTGGGACATACTATAACCAGTGATGGAAAATGTACAACTGAAATAAACAAAATAATAGGTATGGCAAAAAGTAATTTTAATGTCATGAAAAATATACTTACATCAAAACAAATAACACCAGGGCTAAAACTAAGAATAACAAAATGTTACATCTTCTCAATATTCCTATATGGTGCAAAAACATGGACATTAGAGAAGAAAACAGACCAGAAAAAAATTGAAGCCTTTGAAATGTAGATCTATAGAAGAGTAGGTAGAATTGAACGGCAAAAAAAAAAGAAAACAAACGATGAAGTCTTAAAACAACTAAAAATGAAAAGCGAACTACTAAACACAATTAAAACAAGACAAATGGAATTTTTGGAGCATGTTAAAAGACACTACAGCCTACTAAAAGTAATATTTGAAGGGAAAATACAAGGTAAAAGAGGCAGACCAAGACTAACATGGATGAGTAACATCAGCAGATGGACAAGTCAACCTATGACAATCTGCACCATCAAAGCAAGAGACAGAGTGGAATGGCGTTCATTGTAGCCAACCTTCCATGTGGAGACGGCACTCGATGATGATGATGACATTGTCATCATCGGGTTCCATGTCATTTGCATAATGCGGCACTGGTCACAGTTTGTCTGAAAGAATCTCTGTCTATAGCAAGATTTCCCACATCTTCTGTTGATATATTAAAGGTCTTGTTGATGACCTGAAACCACCTTCTGTTTAGTCTGTCCCAGTCCCGTCTTTCTGGAGCTATGATTTCTATTATTGTTGTCTCAGATATGACTTTGTAGGTAACGTAAGATCAATCTTCTTGTATGGCTACAAATCATGGATGTTGAAATAGATAACTGAAAACACATTTCTGGCATTAGGTTTCCCAATTATGTCCACAATGTGTGTTCATTTTCTATTTATAATCACTTTCTCGACTGATTTTTGTTTTGTTATTTCCCATATATCTTCAACAAGAAAAGAGTTCTTAAATATTATGTAAAGCCAGTCTTAACATATGGATGTGAATTATGGACAATAGGACAACAGACAAGAAAATCACTGGAGTCTGTAGAAATGTGGTTTTACAGAAGAATGTTGAGACTACCAAGGACAGCTAAGAAGAGTAATGAAAACGTTCTAAAAGAGGCCAAAGCAAAAAGAGAGCTAATTTCCAATATTAGGAAGAAACAATCATCATTGTTTAGCCATATAATGAGAAAAGAACAGCTGGAATATATTGTAACAACTGGGAAAATTGAGGGACGAAAGGATAGAGGTTAGCAAATAGAAAAGATACCAGACAGCTTAAGAGAATGACATGGCAGAAGGTCAATAACAGAAATGATAAATAACTGTCGAGATCGAAAGTTGTGGAGAGACTTGGTCACCTACGCCAGCAGGCCCGATACTTGAAGATGATGATGCTATATCTTCATTGAAGATTTTCTCAAACTATCCAACTCTCACAGTTTTCTGCAAACACATGCATCGTTATCAAACCCGCAGAAAAAGAAAAGATAGGAAGGCCCAGAAATACGTGGAGAAAATAAATCATGAAAACCCTTAAGAACAACAGCCTAGAGTAGAGGGAAGTAGAAACAATGTTAATGAATTATGATGGATGAAGATATTTTGTCGGTAATGTTTGTTTAGACTATCTAGACAGACTATCTTTAGATACATAACTTGATACTCGTATTGGTAAAGCTGCTACCACTTTTGCCCGTCTTTCTAGGAGTGTCTGGCAAAACAGCAAACTGACAATTAAAACAAAAGTCGCAGTGTACAATGCCTGCATAATTAGTATCCTCTTGTATGGCAGCGAATCTTGGACAACCTATGTAAAGCAGGAGAGAAGGCTAAATGCATTCCATATGCGATGTCTACGCCGTATTCTTGGTATCACCTGGAAGGATAAAGTGACAAACGTGGAGGTCATGACTCACACAGGCTTACCGAATATCAACACGCTGCTCAAACAACGTAGGTTACGCTGGATTGGCCATTAACACCGTATGAAAGATGGCCGTATACCGAAATATATACTTAACGGACAACTGGCAGATGGTAAAAGAACTAGGGGGCGCCCAAATCTTCGATTTGTAGATGTGTGTAAACGTAACATGAAGACTCTGAACATAAACCCTGCATCCTGGGAAGACATAGGTTGCCTCGATAGCTCAGTGGTTAGTGAACTGGACTACAAAGGACAAGGGGTAGGGTTCGATCCCAACCGACGGCTCCGGTTCACCCAGCCTTAAATTGGTACCGGATTTTTTTCTGGGAAAGTATAGCCGCACGGGCGTAATACTGACCACATTAACCCAAAAATCATGTGCTGAAGGTCTGTAAAATATAGGATCACTAACACCATATTCCCTATACGCCATTTGGCGTGACAGGGGTACTTTACTTTACTTACTTATGGGAAGACATAGCTGCAGACCGCAATCTCTGGAAACACACCCTAAAGGTTCACCTCAAAGAAGAAGCAGACAGATTCATGGAGAAAGAGAATACTCGACGAAAAAAAAAACTAATCTCTAAGTAATGGCAGCAGAATATCTTGTACAAAAACTGCATAAAACATAAAGGATTAGTTCTTGAGTAAGTTCGTTCCTATACGTTCATCCGATGACTAAAAGATCACACTTCTTCGTCATCCGCCCTTAAAATGACGTTAAGTGGGTGTGTCTGCATTGTGTTGTGGCTTGCTCCTTTCGGCCCAACACATCCGACATCAACATGACAATTTTGAGTACAGGGTTGTCGTCCCTCCTCGATCCCTACTCACTTGGTTAGACTAGACAGGTTAGTCTGTTTCTGGAGGCACCACGGAGAAGTGAAGCAGTGTCTGGATGGTTTTCGTTCACCGATCCTGGTGCAACCCATCAGCTTTGAGTCGCTGACAACTGTCAACTCTGCTACTGTAGGGATGCCTTTGCCTTCTTTGGAGTAAGTTTTAAGAGTTCAAATAAATATCCAGGTTCTTAGTAAATAGTAAAAATGTATGTAATGTTGACATATTTTTAATAACGTATTCTTTAATATGTTTAGAAACCAAAACCTGAAGGCAGGGAATCACATAAGAAACATGGACCAGGGGCTTGTCATAAAGGAGGTAAAAAGGAACAAGTAAGTTTTTGTTTGTTCCTATCGATTCCATTTTCGCTGGTAATTAAACGATTTTCTGACGACGAAAATATTAAAAATGAACTGAAAAATATCAGAATAGACCTAAAGGAGCTCTTGTATTTAGAGATTAGATAGAGCTCAGTTGGTTCTCGAGGTGACAATCGAACCACTAACAGCAGTTCTTCTCTTGATATAGAACAACTGTGGTTTTATAGAGAAATAGAAAACAAACAATGTCTTAATGCAACTAAAAATGAACAAAGAACTTCAAAACAGAATTCAAACAAGGCAAACGAGATTTAAGGGGCAAGTTAAAAGACACAACAACCCACTAAAAGTAATCTGAGGTGGGAGAGGGGGGGATACAAGGTAAAAGAGGCAGAGGGAAACCAAGACTAACATGGATGAGTAACATCAAAAGATGGACAAGTCAGCCTATAACAATGTGCACAATTAAAGCAAGAGATAGAACGGAATGGCGTTCCATGGTAGTCAACTTTCAATGCTGAGACGGCACTCGATGATGATGATGATGATAATGATGATAATGATGATGATGATGATGATGATGATATAATAACGTTTCGATAGTGTGGACAAGCTCCAGCATATCCAGCAGAATTCGGAAAATCTAAAGGATTAACATCTAATGGGTATGCTTCGACCTCACGGCATTAACAACTCACACCTCTTCATCCCACAACTCTGAGGGTCGGTGGGACACAACCGACAGACCTAGTCAACTTCTTAATTTCTCCCTTTTTCAGTTATTCCTTGGGATTCTGCGAATTCAATGCCTATCTATCCTTTGATGTTATCTCCCCATCTTTTTCTCTGCCTACCTCTATTTCTGTCTGTTTTCACAGATGCTCACAGAATGGTCTTTGCTAGACCGAATAATCGAGATTAGTGACAAAACCATTTCATTTTCCTTTTCCTCACAATGGTTTAAAGATAATCATCTACTCTATTTTCTTGTTGTTTACTTTTGCTCACTGTTGTCATTTCTGGCACGATCTAACGAAGAGATGCCACAAAGCCTCGCGATAACATTAACAACATCAATCTAATGTAACTAGAACCTTTCAAAACAATAAATTTTTATTAGATTCTTCATGATTTTAATTGATTTATATTATTATTTTTAAAATGTTTTTTTTTACCTCTCTGTTGAATATAAAATGAGACAAGATCGAAGGACACGTTACAGTCAAATGAAATTTTCTGCGACAGTGTCCAGGGAAAGTGCACTGGTCGTGCTCCATCTAATGATGTGCCCATGATAAGTGGACGCTCTACAGTCCACACAACTACAGCGGTAAAATACTGCTACTGGGCACCATAATTTTTACCTCTCTGAAGTGGAAAAAGTAGATGTATAACAAATGTTGGTATCGAGTAATGTTGGTATCTGAAGTGGAAAAAGTAGATGTTTCACAAATCAGGTATCTGAGGTGGAAAAAGTAGATGAATAACAAATGTTGGTATCTGAGGTGGACAAAAGTAGATGTATAACAAATGTTAGTGTCTATATGTAAATGCTGATCGATGAAATAGAAAAATTAGATGTACAATAAATGTTGATTGTTAAAATGGAAAAAGTAGATGTAACAAAAGCTGTTGTCTGGTGTATAAGAAAATAGATGTAACAAATGTTGACCGTTAAAGTAGAGAAATAAGATACATTATAAATATTTATCACTGAAGTAGATAAAGTTGAAGCAAAGGCATTGTGTAGAATTGAGTTATCATCTCTGCAAATAACCACTAACGTTCATTCAAGTAGATCTCAAGTGTTGTAGAAGTTGATGTAAATAGCAAATGTAAATTTCCAAAGTGGAGACTCAACAATCACCACGAGAGGTCTCGACCCTACACATATAGTATTGAGCTATTGAGTTATTCGCGGGTCATCATCATTACACTCCGAACATGTCCATAGGTGCTCAGATCCCCTCCTCAGCAAGTCCCACAGTGTCCAGCGACTGACGACTCCAGTTCTGTGTTGGTTGATAAGTCTTCTTACACACCCACTAAGTTTCTCGTTTCTGGCTGTGCCCATCTTAACTCCCATCTCTTTCATCCGAAGGAGTGACGTGGACTTATGGTTGTCGAAGCCCTGTGTCCTTCACACTTCCCGGTGGGTATTGATGATGTCCACCCATATAATACCCATATAATAATAAAATAGCAAATAGAAGAAACAATGATGTTGAGAATTAGAACAGATCACAATAAACGGAATAAAGATCTCTATCAAAATACTTATTTTTGACAACCACTATCTCTATGTTGAATTCCACCTGTATATTTATCACTGACACTCTTCTGTCATGGAATGTAAAAACTGATTTATGACTGATTCTATAAACTGGAATCCATATTTTCATTACTGAACTTTAAGTCTATATTGAGTAGATACACAGGACTTTACATCTTTATCTCGCTAAAATCTAGTACTTAAGATATTCTTCGTGATAAACGGTGTCCTCAACATTATCCTGTGCATAGAACTCTCCGACTCTGTGATCTGCTGCTTACGTTCACCCGATGACTAAAGTATTCTAGAGTATTCGTAGACTGTAGAATTCCTCTTCGTCGTCCGCCCTTAAAGGGACGTTAAGTGGACGTGTCTGTGTTGTGTTGTGGTTTGCAGTATAACTGTGATATTTGCGCCTTTCGGCCCAACACATCCGACTTCAGCAACAAAAAATTTTTGAGTACCGGGTTGTCTTCCCTCTTCGATCGCTGCTCGCTAGGCCAGACTAGACAGGTTAGTCTGTTACTGGAGGCACCACGGAGAGGTGGAACAGAGCCTGGATGGTTTTGGTTCACCGATCCTGGCGCAAGCCATCAGCTGTGGGTCGCTGACAACTTCCAACCCTGGTGCTGTAAAAACTAATATGTCACAACTCCAACGGTTCTCATATTTCTCTCACGGTCTCAGTGTTGCACTTTTGCCAGTTTTTAATCTTAAAAATGATTCTACAGATCTCATGATTAAGGAAACATATAAAATGAAGTAAACACACGGGCTCTTAGTAAATAGTCAACATTTTAGGTAACATCATCATTATCATCATCAGGTACCATGCCTGCTGGCGTAGGTGATTATGTCTCTCCACAACTTTCGATCTCGACAGTTATTTATCATTTCTGTTGTTGACCTTCTGCCAAGCCATTATCTTAAGCTGTCTGATATCTTTTCTCTTTGCTTTCCTCTATCTCTTCGTCCCTCAATTTTCCCAGTTGTTACAATATATTCCAGTTGTTCTCTTCTCATTACATGGCCAAAAAATGGTGATTGTTTCTTCCTAATATTGGAAATTAGCTCTCTTTTTATATTCCCCTCTTTCAGAACATTTTCATTTATATATATATATATATATATATATATATTTTACTATAGTAAATAGTCAAACTTTTTGTAACGGGCTCTTAATAGACAAACTTTATGTAAAGTGACCTTAGTAAATCGTCAATCTTTATGTAGCAGCTCTTTGTAAATAGTCAAACTTTGAGTACAACTCTTTTTGTAAATAGTCAAACTTTGCTTACACCTCTTTTTGTAAATAGTCAAACTTTGATTACACCTCTTTTTGTAAATAGTCAAACTTTGATTACACCTCTTTTTGTAAATAGTCAAACTTTGAGTACAACTCTTTTTGTAAATAGTCAAACTTTGAGTACAACTCTTTTTGTAAATAGTCAAACTTTGAGTACAACTCTTTTTGTAAATAGTCAAACTTTGAGTACAACTCTTTTTGTAAATAGTCAAACTTTGAGTACAACTCTTTTTGTAAATAGTCAAACTTTGATTACAACTCTTTTTGTAAATAGTCAAACTTTGAGTACAACTCTTTTTGTAAATAGTCAAACTTTGAGTATAACTCTTTTTGTAAATAGTCAAACTTTGATTACAACTCTTTTTGTAAATAGTCAAACTTTGAGTACAACTCTTTTTGTAAATAGTCAAACTTTGATTACACCTCTTTTTGTAAATAGTCAAACTTTGATTACAACTCTTTTTGTAAATAGTCAAACTTTGATTACAACTCTTTTTGTAAATAGTCAAACTTTGAGTACAACTCTTTTTGTAAATAGTCAAACTTTGATTACAACTCTTTTTGTAAATAGTCAAACTTTGATTACACCTCTTTTTGTAAATAGTCAAACATTGAGTACAGCTCTTTTTGTAAATAGTCAAACTTTGAGTACAACTCTTTTTTGTAAATAGTCAAACTTTGATTACACCTCTTTTTGTAAATAGTCAAACTTTGATTACAACTCTTTTTGTAAATAGTCAAACTTTGATTACAACTCTTTTTGTATATAGTCAAACTTTCAGACAACTCTTTTTGTAAATAGTCAATCTTTGAGTACAACTTTTTGTAAATAGTCAAACTTTGAGTGCAACTCTTTTTGTAAATAGTCAAACTTTGAGTACAACTCTTTTTGTAAATAGTCAAACTTTCAGACAACTCTTTTTGTAAATAGTCAATCTTTGAGTACAATTCTTTTTGTAAATAGTCAAACTTTGATTACAACTCTTTTTGTAAATAGTCAAACTTTGATTACAACTCTTTTTGTAAATAGTCAAACTTTCAGACAACTCTTTTTGTAAATAGTCAAACTTTGAGTACAACTCTTTTTGTAAATAGTCAAACTTTGAGTACAACTCTTTTTGTAAATAGTCAAACTTTGAGTACAACTCTTTTTGTAAATAGTCAAACTTTGAGTACAACTCTTTTTGTAAATAGTCAAACTTTCAGACAACTCTTTTTGTAAATAGTCAAACTTTGAGTACAGCTCTTTTTGTAAATAGTCAAACTTTGATTACAACTCTTTTTGTAAATAGTCAAACTTTAATCACATGATAAAACTTTCTTTGAATTTACAGAAACCTGGGGATATCAATGTTGATGTAGCTTTTGGCGAACATGTATGTATATTTGTGTCATTCGATTCTCTTTTCGTTGAATGTTACATCTATTTGGCTCATTTATTCCTACTCCTTTCATTGATTTGTTTGCAGATTTAGTTCTTTACTTCTTTCACGTTTTAGTTTCCACGCAAATCGATAGAAACCGTGTTTATGAACTTATCAAGGGACTATAGTTCTTAACTAGTAGCGAAACAGGAAATTTAAGTAGAGAATTGAGGGACGAAAGAATAGAGGTTACCAAATAGAAAAGATATCAGACGGCTTAAGAGAATGACTTGGCAGAAGGTCAATAACAGAAATGATAAATAACTATCGAGACAGAAAGTTGTGGAGAGACATGATCACCTACGCCAGCAGGCACGGTACTTGATGATGATGATGATGCTGTATATTCATTGAAGATTTTCTCAAACTATTCAACGCTCATAGTTTTCTTCAAACACATGGACTGTTATTAAACCGCAGCAAAAGAAAAGATAGGAAGGCACAGAAATACGTGGAGAAAATAAATCATGGAAACCCTTAAGAACAACAGCCTTGAGTAGAGAGAAGTAGAAACAATGTTAATGAATTTGGATGGATGTTTTTATTTTGTTGGTAATGTTTGTTTGACAAGAGTTAGTTCTTTACTTCTTTCACGTTTTAGTTTTCACGCAAATCGAAGGAAACCGTGTTTATGAACTTATGAAGGTACTATAGTTCTTCTGTAGTAGCAAAACAGAAAATTTAAGTAGATACACGGGTTATTACTAAATTGGTGAACTTTATGTAACGGGCTCTGAGTAAATACACAAACTTTATGTAACGGGCTCTGAGTAAATACGCAAACTTTATGTAACGGGCTCTGAGTAAATACGCAAACTTTATGTAACGGGCTCTGAGTAAATACGCAAACTTTATGTAACGGGCTCTGAGTAAATACGCAAACTTTATGTAACGGGCTCTGAGTAAATACACAAACTTTATGTAACGGGCTCTGAGTAAATACACAAACTTTATGTAACGGGCTCTGAGTAAATACACAAACTTTATGTAACGGGCTTTGAGTAAATTGTCAAACTTTTTTTGTAAAGGGCTCTTAGTCAATAGTCAGACTTTATGTAACATGACTTTGTTAATAGTCAAACTTTATGTAACAGCTCTTAGTAAATAGTAAAACTTTACGTAACATCTCTTAGTAAATAGTAAAACTTTACGTAACAGATCTTAGTAAATGTTCAAACTTTACGTAACTTGATAAAATTGTCTTTTAATTAGAAGCAACACCAGAATGACAATGCTGATGCAGTTGATGGCCAGGGGTATGTATATTTTTTTTAACTTTCGAAGTTCTTATCGTTAAATTATTTTATCTATTTAGTTCTTTTATTCCGACTTCTTTCATCGATGAGTATGGTTATTTCGTTTTTTACTTCTTTCGCGTTTAGTGTTCGCGCTAATGAAACAAGCGTATTTATGCATTTATGAAGGGGCTATAGTTTTTGTGGAGCCGAGATACCTCAGTGGTTAGTGAACTGGACTACAAAGGACAAGAGGTAGGGTTCGATCCCAACCGACGGCTTTCGGGTTCACCCAGCCTTTAATGGGTACCGGATTTTTTTCTGGGAAAGGAAAGCGGCACGGGCGTAATACCGACCACATTACCCCAAAAATCATGTGCTGAAGGTCTGTAAAATTTATGGTCACTAACACCATATTTCCCTATACGCCACTTGACATGACGGGGGTACTTTACTATTTTTTTAAATATTTCTTGTGCAAAAATAAAACAGAAAAATTAAGTAAATACACAGGCTATAACTAAATAGATAAACTATATGTAACGGGCTCTGAGTAAATCGTCAAACTTTATGTTGTGGGCTCTGAGTAAATGGTTAACTTTACGTAACGGGCAGCAAATAAATTCGTCAAAATTTATATAACGGGCGCTTACTATATTCTCGAACATTATGGAAAGGGCTCTTAGTAAATAGTTTCTTAGTAAATAGTTTCTTAGTAAATCGTTTCTTAGTAAATAGTCACAATTTTGTAAAGGGCTCTTATTAAATCAACAAAATGTATGCAACATCTCTTAGTAAATAGTTTCTTAGTAAATAGTTTCTTAGTAAATATTTTCTTAGTAAATAGTTTCTTAGTAAATAGTCACAATTTTGTGAAGAGCTCTTATTAAATCAACAAAATGTATGCAACAACTTTTAGTAAATAGTCAAACTTTATGTAACGGGCTCTTTGTAAATAGTCAAACTTTTTATATCAGCTCTTAGTAAATAGTCAAACTTTATGTAACAGCTTTTAGTAAATAGTAAATTGTATGTAAATTGATAATTTTCTCTTTTAAATTACAGTATTTTGTGGATGCCGATGTTGATGTAAATGGCGGAGAGGTATGTATAATTGTTTTCTATTTCGATTCTCCTTTCGAGGAATGGTATTTATTTGCTGCATTCATTCCTGCTCTTTTCTTTGATATTTATGTATATTTTATTCATTTCTTTTCTTTCTGCGCTGTGATGTACTTCAGATGATAAGATAATAAGATGAGATCAGAATGGTTTTTTTTTTTTTTTCCTTGTTGACGATGAAAGATGTCGACTGCAACTGTCGAGCAACCAGTGAGTCCCACAGGTGTACCCCGCTCAATGCTGGCAGGGAACGAACATTTGGCCCAGAGTAAAGCACCTGCACGGTTATTTCAGGAATCTCTTGAGATTTATTGTCTTGCAAATTGTCCTTGTTGAATCTTCTCATCGTCTGTTGTATTCTGAGTTTTGTGACCTGCATTTAACTTATAGACTGAACATCTAGATGGCATAGACATACGACTAATATGTAGTTTATACTGGGAGCAGACAGCAATAATAAAATATAACAAAGACAACTCTACATCTATTGATATAAAGAGAAGAGTAAGACAGGGATACATTCTCTCACCAAGCTTACGTTTTATTTGATCTTATATCTCTCGTGATACACGGCTGTCCTCATATTTATCCTGGACATAGTAAAATAGGTAAATAGCCCCATCACATCAAGTGACGTATAGAGAATATGGTGTTAGTGACCATAACTTTTATAGACCTTCGGGACATGATTTATAGGGTAATGTGGTCGGTATTACGCCCGTGCCGCATCACTTTCCCAGAAAAAAATCAGGTTTGTATTTAAGGCTGGGTGAACCAGGAGTCCGTCGATCACGACCAAACCCAACCTTTCTGTGATGTTTGCTGATGTATCACATCACCCAAGGCTCGTGCATTTCTCTCACAGGCTCTAACAATATTCCATTTCTTCAAAATTGAAGATTCTTGAAGTCCTAAAATTGTTTACATAATTCTTATTTTTAAGAAAAATCGTAAAAAAGAAAAAAAAAAGAAAAGATTAAACTTCAGCGCTTTGGAAATAGTTAGATTGTTGTACAGGGATCTTAGTAAACAGTCAAGATTTATGTAACGGACTCTTAGTAAACGGTCAACATTTATATAACTGACTCTTAGTAAATAGTCAAGATTTATGTAACGGACTCTTGGTAAATTGTCATATATTTTGTACTGGTATCTTAGTAAATAGTCATACATTTTACACTGGGATGTTAGTAAATTGTCATATATTTTGTACTGGTATCTTAGTAAATAGTCATACATTTTGTACCGGGATCTTAGTAAACAGTCATGTATTTTGTACTGGGATCTTAGTAATCAGTCATACATTTTGTACTGGGATCTTAGTAAACAGTCATATATTTTGTACTGGGATCTTAGTAAACAGTCATACATTTTGTACTGGGATCTTAGTAAACAGTCATATATTTTGTACTGGGATCTTAGTAAACAGTCATATATTTTGTACTGGGATCTTAGTAAACAGTCATATATTTTGTACTGGGATCTTAGTAAACAGTCATATATTTTGTATTGGGATCTTAGTAAACAGTCATGTATTTTGTACTGGGATCTTAGTAAACAGTCATACATTTGCAACTGATTCACTTTATAATTTCAGGGAGAAAGTGCAAAATCAAGAAGTGCTCGAGAAGTCAATCTAGATCTTAACGTAGAGGCAAGTAAAATTGTTTATCTATTCCGGTTATCCTTTTGTTGATTTGTTGTCAATATTTGTTGTCAATATCAATTTGTTGTCAATATTTGTTGTCAATATTTGTTGTCAATATTTGTTGTCAATATTTGTAGTCAATATTTGTTGTCAGTATTTGTAGTCAATATTTGTTGTCAATATTTGTTGTCAGTATTTGTTGTCAATATTTGTTGTCAATATTTGTTGTCAATATTTGTTGTCAATATTTGTTGTCAATATTTGTAGTCAGTATTTGTTGTCAATATTTGTAGTCAATATTTGTTGTCAATATTTGTTGTCAATATTTGTAGTCAATATTTGTTGTCAATATTTGTTGTCAATATTTGTTGTCAGTATTTGTTGTCAATATTTGTTGTCAATATTTGTTGTCAGTATTTGTTGTCAATATTTGTTGTCAATATTTGTGTCATTTTTTTCTTTAACGATTTCAATCAGTTGAGGAATGAAAGAAGATAAGAAGATGATTGTCTTTGAGTGTAGTGGCCATCTTGTTAGCTCGCGTGTACTGTAGGACACGGAATGAGAGTCTGGTGTCCCACACTCTGACATGACCTAAATGATGAGAGAACAAATATTCAGACCTCAGTGCCGTGTGTAATAGTATAATATAGACAACGAGTAATATTGAAATACTAAATCATACTCACTAGGATACGCCTATATATATAATTTGGATACGCCTTTGAATTTGGTCAGATTGATTGCCATATGGCGTTACGATAAAGCTCCACGCGACACTTGCCAGAATTTCTGTAGGATCCTGGTCATCACTTCTCCCAGACAAAAAAATATCTGGTTTCTATACCTCTTGTTCTGTATTTTCCATTTCATGTCCATCTCACGTCACTTGTAACTGAAATATTAAATCTTATATATTGGTTATTGGTTATCGGTTATTGGTTATGGAAGGCCTCGGTATCACTGCAAACGAATCAAAATCCATAATTGCTCAACCGCCCGTGCCAGTGGAATTATCCGAATTACTAACTCATCTCCCAAACAAAGAAAGGTAACTGTAGTCCCCATCGTAGCAGCCTCAGCACACGCCAAAAGACATAAGGCGAAACCGCGCAGAAAGTGAACACAGTCAACTGTTCCCTGTCATACGATATCATCCTTCATCGTAAACAATTGGAATATCGAAACATGATCAAAACGGATGAAACACACAGCTCACAGTGTGCACTGAGCACTTAACTCAGTAGCTCCTGCAACAAGCCGGACTTGGAATATGAGGAAACTGCAACAAGGAACACCGTTCAGACATAGCCTTCAATGGTTCCTGCCGCCTATCCACCATATACCATGGAAGTTCATGTCCTCCCGAAAATGATGATCGTCATATTGAGAACAAAAAATGTATAAAAGATGAGGGTTAACTCTTTCAGTTTGGAAGGTTTTTTTATTAATTTAGTGGTAGAGATTTCAAAGACAACATTTTTCATGGTTTTAAATATCAATCTACATGTTTATATTTATCTAACACTTAACTTATATATGAATTTTTAAATAATTAAACAAGGAATTAGATTTCACCAATACCAAGATGATACAAGACCTATAAAAAAGAATATGTTTTGATTGCAGTTTACACTAACCAAATTAAGAGTGACGCACTGTGCTCCGAAACACACGGAAAGAGTTAAAGGACAACAAATGTCAACAACTTGAGGTTTCCATAACTGTTTTTCGCAGTTGCTTGACAGTTCGCAAAACAAAGACTTTCCACAATATTATATTGTTTTACCTCTTCCCCTGCCTGTATGTAATTCTTCCTCTCACTGTTGCCTGTTTGCTGTTTCCAAGATGTCGCCGTACCCAGCCTGCAACCATTACTGCCAAATCTTATATAAAGAGCTCTTAGTAAATATTTAAACTTTTCTTTAACAAAATCTTTGTAAATAGTGAGCATGTATGTCTAATCAATGAGAAAATAGTTAATCTTTGTGTACAGATATGAGTAAATAGTCAGTCTTTATGTAACAGCTGTTAGTAAATAGTCAGTCTTTATGTAACAGCTGTTAGTAAATAGTCAGTCTTTATGTAACAGCTGTTAGTAAATAGTCAGTCTTTATGTAACAGCTGTTAGTAAATAGTCAGTCTTTATGTAACAGCTGTTAGTAAATAGTCAGTCTTTATGTAACAGCTGTTAGTAAATAGTCAAACTATTTGTAACGGGATCTTAATAAATAATAAAACTGTATGTAAACAGCTCTTAGTAAATAATCAAACTTTTTGTAAAGGGATCTTAGTAAATAAGTAAACTTTATGTAACAGCTCTTGATCATAAAAATGATCATAAACAAAGAAAATTCTCAAGACCTACAATTAAATATCACAGTTGAGGGAACACATCTGGAGACAGTTCAGAGCTACAACTACCTTGGACATACTATAACCAATGATGGAAAATGCAAAACTGAAATAAACAAAAGAATAGGTATGGCAAAAAGTAATTTTAATGCCATGAAAAATATACTAACAATAAAACAAATATCAGCAGGGCTGAAACTAAGAATGGCAAAATGTTACGTCTTCTCAATATTCCTGTATGGTGCAGAAACATGGACATTAGACATGAAAACAGAACTGAAAATTGAAGCCTTTGAAATGTGTATTTATAGAAGAATAGGTAGAATTGGATGGAAACAAAAGATAACAAACGATGAAGTTTTAAAACAACTGAAAATAAAAAGAGAACTGCTGAACACAATAAAGACAAGACAAATTAAATTTTTGGGGCACGTTAAAAGACACAACAGCCTACTAAAAGTAATATTGGAAGGAGAAATACAAGGTAAAAGAGGCAGAGGCAGACCAAGACTAACATGGACGAGTAACATCAAAAGATGGACAAGTCAATCTATGTCAGCCTGCACCATCAAAGCAAGAAACAGAGTAGAATGGCGATCCATGGTAGCCAACCTTCGTTGCGGAGAGGGCACACGATGATGATGATGATGAACAGCTCTTAGTAAATAATCAAACTTTATGTAAAGGGATCTTAGTCAATAATCAAACTTTATGTAAAGGGATCTTAGTAAATAATCAAATTTTATGTAAAGGGATCTTAGTAAATAATCAAATTTTATGTAAGGGATCTTAGTAAATAATCAAATTTTATGTAAAGGGATCTTAGTAAATAATCAAATTTTATGTAAGGGATCTTAGTAAATAATCAAATTTTATGTAAAGGGATCTTAGTAAATAATCAAATGTTATGTAAAGGGATCTTAGTAAATAATCAAATGTTATGTAAGGGATCTTAGTAAATAATCAAATTTTATGTAAAGGGATCTTAGTAAATAATCAAATTTTATGTAAAGGGATCTTAGTAAATAATCAAATTTTATGTAAGGGATCTTAGTAAATAATCAAATTTTATGTAAAGGGATCTTAGTAAATAATCAAATTTTATGTAAAGGGATCTTAGTAAATAATCAAATTTTATGTAAGGGATCTTAGTAAATAATCAAATTTTATGTAAAGGGATCTTAGTAAATAATCACATTTTATGTAAAGGGATCTTAGTAAATAATCACATTTTATGTAAAGGGATCTTAGTAAATAATAAAATTTTATGTAAAGGGATCTTAGTAAATAATAAAATTTTATGTAACTTGATAAAATTATGTTTCATTTTCCAGGAGCTTGTGGATACCTACGGTGAACTAGGAGCTGGCGATAAAGTATGTATTTTTCTTTTTTTTCTTTTCGGATTCTCAATCGTTTTATTTTATATCTTTTTAATTATTTTATTCCTACTACTTTCGTTGATTTCTACATATCATCATCATCATCATCATCATCATCATCGTCATCATCATCATCATCATCATCAACATCATCATCAAGTACCGGGCCTAGTGGCGTAGGTGATCATGTCTCTCCACAACATTCGATCTCGGCAGCTATTTATCATTTGTGTTGTTGACCTTCTGCCAAGCCATTCTCTTAAGCTGTCTGTTATTTTTTTCTCTTTGCTTCCCTCTATATCTTCGTCCCTCAATTTTTCCAGTTGTTACAATATATTCAAGTTGTTCTCTTCTCATTACATGGCCAAAAAATGATGATTGTCTCTTCCTAACATTGGAAATTAGCTCTCTTTTTGCTTTGACCTTTCTCAGAACCTCTTCATTACTCTTCTTAGCTGTCCATGGTATTCTCAACATTCTTCTGTAAAACAACATTTCTACAGACTCCAGTGATTTTCTTGTCTGTTGTCCTATTGTCCATGATTCGCATCCGTATGTTAAGACTGGCTCTACGTAACATTTAAGAACTCTTTTTCTTGTTTCTATTGTCAAAAATGGATTGCATAGTATTTTCCTCATCTTTTGGAAAGCTGCTTTTACCTGAGCCATTCTGCATCTCACCTCTTTTGTACATCTTCCGTCTGAGGTTAACAAAGTTCCCAAATATTTAAATCCATTTACCTGTTTTAATATTGTTCCACTTGTCTTTATTTTGCACTGAGGTGATGTCTTTTTCTTTGTTGTTACCGTTACCTCTGCCTTTTTGCTATTAAGGCTGAGTCCTTTATTTTTGCTTTCCTTCACTACAATGTCCAACATTTCTTGTAACTCATTTTCACTCTTAGTGATTAATACTGTATCATCAGCATACCTTAGATTATTTATATTATGACCTCCAATTGTTATTCCAGGCATACCCCTATTGGATCTTAAAATAATCTCACTATAAATATTAAACAAATCTGGTGACAGCACACAACCTTGTCTAACACCCTGTTTTATTTGTTGAAACATTCCCAATTGGTTTCCAATTCTTATGGCCGCTGTTTGTTGCCAGTACATCTTCTTTATTATTCTTAGATCTTTGCTGTCTACGTTTATGCTTTCTAAAATATTGATTATTTCTTGGCGCTTTACTTTGTCAAATGCCTTGGTGTAATCTATGAAACATAGGTATAGATCTGTTTTCACCTCTATGGCTCTTTCTATTAAAGATCTTAAGATATAAATGGCATTGTTTGTTCCTTTATCTCTAACAAAACCACACTGTTCATTGCTAATTTCTGGACTGATTTTGTTTCGCACTCTTCGCATGATGATTCTTAGTAATATCTTAGTCATATGGCTCATAAGGCTTATTGTGCGATGATCATCGCATTCAATCGCACCCGATTTCTTTGGTAGGGCTATGAATATTGATTTGAGCATGTCGTCTGGTATATATCCGTATATATTTCTACATATAGTTAGTTCTTAACTTCATTCTTCTTTCTTTACATTATATGTTGGAAATAAATTGTATATTTGTGAAATAAGAGAATTTAGAAAGAAGACAATAAACGTATTTCTTTCTTCTGGTTGGCGATGGGTTAGGTACAAATATCACCTACAAATATGGAGCACTCAATGAGGCCTATCAGAGTGCCTTTGCCTACGTGGCCAGAGATCGAAATTCTTCTCAATAGTTCAACGCCTGCACGAGTAAACAGAAAATCTTTGATTGATCTAACTTTTTCGAAAATGGTTCTATGTTTTTTTTTCTTCACTTCCTTCATGGTATTTCGAGATGTCTGACCTGCATTCGAAGTCATTGATGTATTTTTTTAAACTGATCTGTCGATTGTCCATGCTTCATAACCATATATTCTTTTTTTAATCCCCTAAATAGCGGTCTGAGCCTAGGCACTCACAAGAGATCTCAGACTCTGTTCTGAAGCAATCATGGACAACTCTCGCCAGGACTTGTCAACCTCTATCATTTCATCATGTCTGGTTCGTCACCATGTCCCCAATTTCTGCCTTATCTTCGTTTGCCAGCTAGTGTCCATGTTAATGCAAGTTGTGGATGTCTGCTTCGTTCCATTCGCAGATCTTGGCTTAGCTATTTTCAACGTCTTCTTTTCACTTCCTGGTTTATTTCATTAATGCCTAAACTGCGGATAACTTCTTTCTTTGTGATATTTTTATCCCAACGGATGTTATGAATTTAATTTCCCACTCTAAGAGGCGTTTATCCGCCTGTTTGTTCACAACAGCAAACTTTGCAAGATGATAGTCATCTCTTTTACCAGAAAAATATCTGGTTTCTATAGCTCTTGTTCTGTATCTTCCATTTCCTGTCCATCTCGCGTCACTTAGACCTAAAAATATATAATTTTATGTAAAGAGCTCTTAGTAAATATTTAAACATTGTTTAACGGAATCTTTGTAAATAATGAAAATGTATGTCTGTGCCCCGAAAAAATAGTCAAATTTGTGTGCAGCTCTGAGTAAATAGTCAAGCATTCTGTACAACGATTAGTCAATAGTCAAATTTTTTGTAACAACTTTTAGTGACTAGTCAAACTTTATTTTACGGGCTCTTAGTAAATAGTCAAAAATTGCATAATAACTCTTAGTAAATTGTCAAACTTTACGCAACAACTTTTAGTAATTAGTCAAACTTTATGTAAGAAAACTCTTAGTAAATAGTGAAACTTTACATAACAACACTTAGTAAATATTCAAATTTTATGTAACATCTCTTAGTAAATAGTCAAACTTTACGTAACAGCTCTGAGTAAATAGTCAAACTTTACGCAACAACTTTTAGTAATTAGTCAAACTTTATGTAAGAAAACTCTTAGTAAATAGTGAAACTTTACATAACAACACTTAGTAAATAATCAAACTTTACGTAATAACTCATAGTAAATAGTCAATCTTTACGTAACAACTGTTAGAAAATAGTCAAACCTTATGTAACAGCTCTTAGCAAAGTGTCACACTTTACATAACATCTCTTAGTAAAGTGTCACACTTTACGTAACATCTCTTAGTAAAGTGTCACACTTTACGTAACATCTCTTAGTAAAGTGTCACACTTTACGTAACAACTATTGGTAAATAGTCAAACTTTATGTAATGGGCTCAAAGAAAATAGTCAAACTGTATTTAACAGCTCTTCGTAAATTGTCACACTTTACGTAACGCGATCTTAGTAAATAATCAAACTATTTGTAAAGGGGTCCTAGTAAATGATCATACTATTTGTAAAGGGATCGTAGTAAATGATCAAACTATTTGTAAAGGGATCTTAGTAAATTATCAAACTATTTGTAAAGGGATCTTAGTAAATAATAAAACTATTTGTAAAGGGATCTTAGTAAATGATCAAACTATTTGTAAAGGGATCTTAGTAAATAATCAAACTATTTGTAAAGGGATCTTAGTAAATATTAAAACTATTTGTAAAGGGATCTTAGTAAATAATCAAACTATTTGTGAAGGGTTCTTAGTAAATAATCAAACTATTTGTAAAGGGATCTTAGTAAATAATCAAACTATTTGTAAAGGGATCTTAGTAAATAATCAAACCATTTGTAAAGGGATCTTAGTAAATAATCAAACTATTTGTAAAGGGATCTTAGTAAATAATCAAACTTGATGTAATTTGATAAAATTATGTTTTAATTTCCAGAATCTTCTGAATGCCAAAGGTGAACTTGGAGTTGACGAAGCGGTATGTATATTTTTTTCTCTTTCTATTTTCTGTTCGTTTTATTTTGTATCTATTTAATTCTTTTATTCCTACTCCAATCGTTGAATTCTACATACAGTTAGTTCTTTCCTTCATTTTCCTTTAATTACATTAGATATTGGAAATTAATTTTATATTTTCGAAATAAGAGAATAGAGAAAGAAGGCGATAAACGATTTTTTTAAATCTTCTGGTTGGCGTTGAATTAGGTGGCCTACAACTGTGGATGGCTCAATGAGTCCTATTGGACTGACTTTGCATATGTGGCCACAGATCGAAAATTTGGTCAACATTTGAACGCATACACGAGTAAACATGAAACCTTTGAATAATATAACTTATTCCAACATTTTCATATCTTTTATTCCTCACTTCCTTCATGATATATCGAGTTTTCTGACCTGCATTCAAAGGCATAGATGTATTTTTTAAATTCAATTTTCCCTCTGTCGATTGTCCATGCTTCATAACCATATATTCTTTTTTTAATCCCCTAAAAAGAGGTCTGAGCATAGGGCACTCACAAGAGATCTCAGACTTTGTTCTGAAGCAATCATGGACAACTCTCGCCAGGACTTGTCAACCTCTATCATTTCATCATGTCTGGTTCGTCACCATGTCCCCAATTTCTGCCTTATCTTCGTTTGCCAGCTAGTGTCCATGTTAATGCAAGTTGTGGATGTCTGCTTCGTTCCATTCGCAGATCTTGGCTTAGCTATTTTCAACGTCTTCTTTTCACTTCCTGGTTTATTTCATTAATGCCTAAACTGCGGATAATTTCTTTCTTTGTGATATTTTTATCCCAACGGATGTTATGAATTTAATTTCCCACTCTAAGAGGCGTTTATCCGCCTGTTTGTTCACAACAGCAAACTTTGCAAGGTAATAGTCATCTCTTTTACCAGAAAAATATCTGGTTTCTATAGCTCTTGTTCTGTATCTTCCATTTCCTGTCCATCTCGCGTCACTTAGACCTAAAAATATATAATTTTATGTAAAGAGCTCTTAGTAAATATTTAAACATTGTTTAACGGAATCTTTGTAAATAATGAAAATGTATATCTGTGCCCTGAAAAAATAGTCACATTTGTGTACAGCTTTGAGTAAATAGTCAAGCATTCTGTACAACGATTAGTCAATAGTCAAATTTTTGGTAACAACATTTAGTCAATAGTCAAACTTTATTTTACGGGCTCTTAGTAAATAGTCAAAAATTGCATAATAACTCTTAGTAAATTGTCAAACTTTACGCAACAACTTTTAGTAATTAGTCAAACTTTATGTAAGAAAACTCTTAGTAAATAGTGAAACTTTACATAACAACACTTAGTAAATATTCAAATTTTATGTAACATCTCTTAGTAAATAGTCAAACTTTACGTAACAACTCTGAGTAAATAGTCAAACTTTACGCAACAACTTTTAGTAATTAGTCAAACTTTATGTAAGAAAACTCTTAGTAAATAGTGAAACTTTACATAACAACACTTAGTAAATATTCAAATTTTATGTAACATTTCTTAGTAAATAGTCAAACTTTACGTAACAACTCTGAGTAAATAGTCAAACTTTATGTAACTTGATAACATTCTCTTTTAAATGACAGAAACTTGTGGCTGCCTATGTTGATGTAAATGCCGGACAGGTATGTTTAATTATTTTCTCTTTCGATTCTCTTTTAGTGGAATTTTACATATTTGCTGTGTTCATTCCAGCTCATCTTTGATGTTTATGTATATTTTGTTCATTTCTTTTTTTCTACGCTGTAAATTACTTCAGAAGATAACAATAAGAGGAGACTAGAATGTTTTTTTTTGTTCTTTCTTATTGGTTATTATTATTGGTTATGGAAGGCCTCGGTTTCACAGCAAACGAATTAAAATCCATAATTGCTCAACCGCCCGTGCCAGTGGAATCATCCGAATTACCAACTCATCTCCCAAACAAAGAAAGGTAACTGTAGTCCCCATCGTAGCAGTCTCAGCACACGCCAAAAGACATAAGGCGAAACCGCGCAGAAAGTGAATACAGCCAACTGTTCCCTGTCATACGATATCATCATTCATCGTAAACAAGCGGGATATCGAAGCAGGATCAAAACGGATGAGACACGGATGTTCTTTCTTGTTGCTGATGAAAGATGTCGAACTGTCGAGCACCCAATGAGTCCAACAGGTCTTGTAAATAGTCACGATTTAAGTTACGGAATCTTAGTCATTAGTCAAGTGTTATGTAACGGAATCTTAGTCATTAGTCAATTTTTATGTAACGGTGTTTTTTTGTAAATAGTCAAACTTTATGTAACAGGTCTTAGTAAATAGTCAAACTTAATATAACAGCTCTGAGTAAATTGTCAAAATTTATATAACAGCCATTAGTAAATAGTCAAACTTTATGTAACAGGTCTTAGTAAATAGTAAATTTGCTTTCGCTGAATTTGTTTAAGTTTTTAGTTAAAATCTTCCCTTGTCTTTCATTGTTTTATATTCTTGTTTATTTGATTTCTCTCCACTTCTTTCATTGAATTATATTCATGCTTATTTGTTGTTGTTGCTATTGTTGTTGTTGTTGCTGTTGTTGTTGTTGTTGTTGTTGCTGTTGTTGTTGCGTTCGCCAGCTTTCAACTCTGACCAAGTCCCTAGAGACTAGGAATTGAAATGCTTATTTGATTTCATTCCTCTTGTTTCATTGATTTATATTCATTTTTATTTGATTTCATTCCTCTTGTTTCATTGATTTATATTCATTTTTATTTGATTTCTCGCCACTTGTTTCATTGATTTATATTCATTTTTATTTGATTTCTCGCCTCTTGTTTCATTGATTTATATTCATTTTTATTTGATTTCTCGCCTCTTGTTTCATTGATTTATATTCATTTTTATTTGATTTCTCGCCTCTTGTTTCATTGATTTATATTCATTTTTATTTGATTTCATTCCTCTTGTTTCATTGATCTATATTCATTTTTATTTGATTTCTCGCCTCTTGTTTCATTGATTTATATTCATTTTTATTTGATTTCTCGCCTCTTGTTTCATTGATTTATATTCATTTTTATTTGATTTCATTCCTCTTGTTTCATTGATTTATATTCATTTTTGGGGGGTTTCTCGCCTCTTGTTTCATTGATTTATATTCATTTTTATTTGATTTCTCGCCTCTTGTTTCATTGATTTATATTCATTTTATTTGATTTCTCGCCTCTTGTTTCATTGATTTATATTCATTTTTATTTGATTTCATTCCTCTTGTTTCATTGATTTATATTCATTTTTATTTGATTTCTCGCCTCTTGTTTCATTGATTTATATTCATTTTTATTTGATTTCATTCCTCTTGTTTCATTGATCTATATTCATTTTTATTTGATTTCTCGCCTCTTGTTTCATTGATTTATATTCATTTTTATTTGATTTCTCGCCTCTTGTTTCATTGATTTATATTCATTTTTATTTGATTTCTCGCCTCTTGTTTCATTGATATATATATTCATTTTTATTTGATTTCATTCCTCTTGTTTCATTGATTTATATTCATTTTTGGGGGGTTTCTCGCCTCTTGTTTCATTGATTTATATTCATTTTTATTTGATTTCTCGCCTCTTGTTTCATTGATTTATATTCATTTTTATTTGATTTCTCGCCTCTTGTTTCATTGATTTATATTCATTTTTATTTGATTTCTCGCCTCTTGTTTCATTGATTTATATTCATTTTTATTTGATTTCTCGCCTCTTGTTTCATTGATTTATATTCATTTTTATTTGATTTCTCGCCTCTTGTTTCATTGATTTACATTCATGTATATTTGATTTCTTCTTTCGTCGTTGTAAAGCACTTGAGAGAAGTTAGTAAGAAGAGGAAATCATGCTTACATAAAAGTGAAATCACTTAATTACAATTTAAATAAAGAAAGATGTTCTATTTACGGATAGGGGGAATCAAACAACAAACAAACAAATATCTAGAGACATCATAGTTTACTGACAACAACATCCTTTCTCTGCGACGTTCAAAAGCATCAACAACTAGATAAAAGGAGAACAGACACGTTACGTTCTTTTGTTAATATTTAAACATTTAAAAATAATATGTGAGCTTATGGGACAAAGAAAATATTTCTAAGATAATCTTCTTCTTCTTCTTCTTTTCTCTTTTCACTGATACCTAAAAGGTTGTCGGGGTTATATCATTTGTCGTTCTTGAGCTGCTCGAACTGTCTGAATTAGTGATTTTCCTTTGTTGTTACATGTCTCAGTGCACACCGTGAGCTGTGTGTCTCATCCGTTTTGATCCTGCTTCGATATCCCGCTTGTTTACGATGAATGATGATATCGTATGACAGGGAACAGTTGGCTGTGTTCACTTTCTGCGCGGTTTCGCCTTATGTCTTTTGGCGTGTGCTGAGACTGCTACGATGGGGACTACAGTTACCTTTCTTTGTTTGGGAGATGAGTTGGTAATTTGGATGATTCCACTGGCACGGGCGGTTGAGCAATTATGGATTTTAATTCGTTTGCTGTGATACCGAGGCCTTCCATAACCAATAACAATAACAATGTCTATGTCACTGCATCTATCCATCTTCTTCTTTTCTCTTTTCACTGATACCTAAAAGGTGTCGTGGTTTATATCATTTGTCGTTCTTGAGCTGCTCGAACTGTCTGAATTAGTGACTTTCCTTTGTTGTTACATGTCTCTATCACTGCATCTATCCATCTTCTTCTTTTCTCTTTTCACTGATACCTAAAAGGTGTCGTGGTTTATATCATTTGTCGTTCTTGAGCTGCTCGAACTGTCTGAATTAGTGATTTTCCTTTGTTGTTACATGTCTCTTTCACTGCATCTATCCATCTTCTTCTAGGTCTTCCTCTTGGTCTTTTCCCATACATTCTAGAGAAGAACGCCCTTGATGGTGATTGGTGAGGATTCATTCTGACCAGGTGGCTCAACCATTTAAGTTGTTGTTCTATATATTCTTGGCAGGGTTTTATTCCTACCATTTTCCTTAATAATTTAAATTTGACTCCCATTGCAAAGAAATGCGTCTTGTTGACTCCTAAGATAAAGGATATATTTCTATGTTGTTGTATTGTATCTCACAGATAGGTACCGAATGTCGAGATCTGTAGCTCTATATGTATATATATCATTAATACCACCGATGTACTTGCCCATTATCGCACAGTCTGCAACAACATCAAGAGGTTTACATATGGGTATACACAACTTGATGAATATTACTCTGAAAGAATTTTGAAGTCAGGAGGCGACGGCCACGTAGCTGAAGGTGTTTAGGTTCTCCAAGCTACTTTTTCCGTTTGTCTTGGAATTCATACACATATTCACATTGTTGTCTGCTTCGCTGTCTTGTTATCTATACACGTATTATTGTCTGCTTCTCTGTCTTGTTATCTATACACGTATTATTGTCTGCTTCTCTGTCTTGTTATCTATACACGTATTATTGTCTGCTTCTCTGTCTTGTTATCTATACACGTATTATTGTCTGCTTCTCTGTCTTGTTATCTATACACGTATTATTGTCTGCTTCTCTGTCTTGTTATCTATACACGTATTATTGTCTGCTTCTCTGTCTTGTTATCTATACACGTATTATTGTCTGCTTCTCTGTCTTGTTATCTATACACGTATTTTTGTCTACTTCTTTGTCTGTAATCCATTCACGTAAACTTGACTCTCCACCTGTCATACAATGCTATCACTTATTACTGACAGCCGCTTAGGACCGCGTATTCCATGTCCATGTATCACGTCACCAAGAGCTTCCATTTTCCTCTCACTAGTTCTAACTTTATTTCACTTCAGGATTTTGATCTATAGTCACATATTTCGTACTGAGGTTTAGTAAATAGTCATACATTTTGTAGAGTGCTCTTTGTAAATAGTCATACATTTTGTAGAGTGCTCTTTGTAAATAGTCATACATTTTGTAGAGTGCTCTTTGTAAATAGTCATACATTTTGTAGAGGGCTCTTTATGAATAGTCATACATTTTGTAGAGTGCTCTTAGTAAGTAGCCATACATTTTGTAGAGGGTTCTTTGTAAATAGTCATACATTTTGTAGAGGGCTTTTTGTAAATAGTCATACATTTTGTAGAGTGCTCTTTGTAAATAGTCATACATTTTGTAGAGTGCTCTTTGTAAATAGTCATACATTTTGTATAGTGCTCTTTGTAAATAGTCATACATTTTGTAGAGTGCTCTTTGTAAATAGTCATACATTTTGTAGAGTGCTCTTTGTAAATAGTCATACATTTGTAACTAATTCAATTTAAATTTACAGGGCGAGAGTAAACGTAAAAGAAGTGTTGGTGGAGCCGGCAGCTTCCTGAGTGCCGATCTTAGCTCAGCGGCAAGTAGACTTTTTTGTCTATTCTGTTTATCCATTCGTTGATTTTTGTTATTTTCAAAGTTTGTTTCGTTTCTTCATTTGACGATTTAAAACACTTTAAGGAAGCGATGAAGATAACGAGATGTTTCTGTTTGTGTGTGTGTGTAGTGGCCGTCTAATTTAGGTCGCCTGATAGAGCACCGAATGAGAGTCCAGTATCCTACACTGACACGCCCTAAAGGGTGAGAGAACGGATATTTGGGACGCAGTATTATGTGCAATAGTATGGGATAGACACACAAAAAACCATATACCCTTTTTCTTAATTCCCTGAACACGGTCGAGGATAGGGCGCTCAAAAGAGATCTCAATTAAATCCGTTCCAATGCAAGGATGGACAACTCTCGCCAGGACCTGACGGCCTCTTTCATTTTATCATGTTTAGTTCGTTGACATGTGCCTAATGGTTTGCCTTTTCTTCGTTTACCAGATGGTTTCCATATTAGTGCTAGGTACCAGATTCCTGGTTCATTCCATTCACAGAATGTCCTTGCCAATTCAAGACTCTTTGTTTCACTTCTTAAACTGACATTGTTAATATCTAATCTACTAGTATCGTCTTTTTTGTGATGTTTTTATCTCAACGGTTGTGATCAATTTAAAAGTTCCCATTTTAAGAGTCTTTTATACACATGTTTGTTCACAAAAAAGCAAATTCTTCAAAATGCTGGTCATCACTTTTCACAAAAATGTATCTGATTTCTCCATATCTATTTCTGTTTCCTATCCATCACACTACGCTTTGACAAAAAATGATTAAACGTCATGTAACAACTTTTAGTAAATAATCAAACTTTTGTACAGTTCTCAGTAAGTAGTCAAACTTTGTGTACAGTTCTCAGTAAGTAGTCAAACTTTGTGTACAGTTCTCAGTAAGTAGTCAAACTTTTGTACAGTTCTTAGTAAGTAGTCAAACTTTGTGTACAGTTCTCAGTAAGTAGTCAAACTTTGTGTACAGTTCTCAGTAAGTAGTCAAACTTTTGTACAGTTCTCAGTAAGTAGTCAAACTTTGTGTACAGTTCTCAGTAAGTAGTCAAACTTTGTGTACAGTTCTCAGTAAGTAGTCAAACTTTGTGTACAGTTCTCAGTAAGTAGTCAAACTTTGTGTACAGTTCTCAGTAAGTAGTCAAACTTTTGTACAGTTCTTAGTAAGTAGTCAAACTTTTGTACAGTTCTCAGTAAGTAGTCAAACTTTTGTACAGTTCTTAGTAAGTAGTCAAACTTTTGTACAGTTTTCAGTAAGTAGTCAAACTTTTGTACAGTTCTCAGTAAGTAGTCAAACTTTTGTACAGTTCTTAGTAAGTAGTCAAACTTTGTGTACAGTTCTCAGTAAGTAGTCAAACTTTGTGTACAGTTCTCAGTAAGTAGTCAAACTTTTGTACAGTTCTCAGTAAGTAGTCAAACTTTGTGTACAGTTCTCAGTAAGTAGTCAAACTTTGTGTACAGTTCTCAGTAAGTAGTCAAACTTTGTGTACAGTTCTCAGTAAGTAGTCAAACTTTGTGTACAGTTCTCAGTAAGTAGTCAAACTTTTGTACAGTTCTTAGTAAGTAGTCAAACTTTTGTACAGTTCTCAGTAAGTAGTCAAACTTTTGTACAGTTCTTAGTAAGTAGTCAAACTTTTGTACAGTTCTCAGTAAGTAGTCAAACTTTTGTACAGTTCTCAGTAAGTAGTCAAACTTTTGTACAGTTCTTAGTAAGTAGTCAAACTTTTGTACAGTTCTCAGTAAGTAGTCAAACTTTTGTACAGTTCTTAGTAAGTAGTCAAACTTTTGTACAGTTCTCAGTAAGTAGTCAAACTTTTGTACAGTTCTCAGTAAGTAGTCAAACTTTGTGTACAGTTCTCAGTAAGTAGTCAAACTTTTGTACAGTTCTTAGTAAGTAGTCAAACTTTTGTACAGTTCTCAGTAAGTAGTCAAACTTTGTGTACAGTTCTCAGTAAGTAGTCAAACTTTTGTACAGTTCTTAGTAAATAGTCAAACTTTGTGTACAGTTCTTAGTAAATAGTCAAACTTTGTGTACAATTTTTAGTAAATAGTCAAACTTTTGTACAGTTCTCAGTAAGTAGTCAAACTTTTGTACAGTTCTTAGTAAGTAATCAAACTTTGTGTACAGTTCTTAGTAAATAATCAAACTTTGTGTAAAGTTCTCAGTAAGTAGTCAAACTTTGTGTAAAGTTCTCAGTAAGTAGTCAAACTTTTGTACAGTTCTTAGTAAGTAGTCAAACTTTTGTACAGTTCTTAGTAAGTAGTCAAACTTTGTGTAAAGTTCTCAGTAAGTAATCAAACTTTTGTACAGTTCTTAGTAAGTAGTCAAACTTTTGTACAGTTCTCAGTAAGTAGTCAAACTTTGTGTACAGTTCTTAGTAAATAGTCAAACTTTGTGTACAGTTCTTAGTAAGTAGTCAAACTTTTGTACAGTTCTCAGTAAGTAGTCAAACTTTGTGTACAGTTCTTAGTAAATAGTCAAACTTTGTGTACAGTTCTTAGTAAATAATCAAACTTTTGTACAGTTCTTAGTAAGTAGTCAAACTTTGTGTACAGTTCTTAGTAAGTAGTCAAACTTTGTGTACAGTTCTTAGTAAGTAGTCAAACTTTGTGTACAGTTCTTAGTAAGTAGTCAAACTTTGTGTACAGTTCTTAGTAAATAGTCAAACTTTGTGTAGAATTCTTAGTAAATAATCAAACTTTGTGTACAATTCTTAGTAAATAGTCAAACGTTGTGTACAATTCTTAGTAAATAGTCAAACTTTGTGTACAATTCTTAGTAAATAATCAAACTTTGTGTACAATTCTTAGTAAATAGTCAAACTATGTGTACAATTCTTAGTAAATAATCAAACTTTGTGTACAGTTCATAGTAAATAGTCAAACTTTGTGTACAATTCTTAGTAAATAGTCAAACTATGTGCACAATTCTTAGTAAATAGTCAAACTTTGTGCACAATTCTTAGTAAATAGTCAAACTTTGTGTACAATTCTTAGTAAATAGTCAAACTTTGTGTACAATTCTTAGTAAATAGTCAAACTTTGTGTACAGTTCTTAGTTAATAGTCAAACTTTGTGTACAATTCTTAGTAAATAGTCAAACTTTGTGTACAATTCTTAGTAAATAGTCAAACTTTGTGTACAATTCTTAGTAAATAGTCAAACTTTGTGTACAGTTCTTAGTAAATAGTCAAACTTTGTGTACAACTTTCAGCAAGTAATTAAAATGTGTGTACATCTGTGGGGAAATAGACAAACTATGTGTACAGCTGTTACTAAATATTTAAATTTGATGTAACTTGATATAATTGTTCTTCAATTTTCAGAAAGCTCTGGATGTCGGTGCTAATGTAAATGCTCTTGGAAAGGCATGTATATATTTTTTTTTCTCTTTCGTTCTCTTTTTCTTTCAGTTATATAACGATTTATTTCACGTACTTCTTCAATGTGTTTCCATATTTAGTTCTTTCATCTTTGAGTATATTATACACACCAAATATATATTATACTTGTACACATAAGAGAAAACAGATGGAAGAAGAGAAATGTGTTTTTTTCTTCTGGCTGGCGTTGGATTAAAAAAAGTAAAGTAAAGTACCCCCCGTCACGCCAAGTGGTGTATAGGGAAATATGGTGTTAGTGACACTACATTTTACAGACCTTCAGCACATGATTTTTGGGGTAATGTGGTCAGTATTACGCCCGTGCTGATTTACTTTCCCGGAAAAAAATCCGGTACCCATTTAAGGCTGGGTGAACCCGGAGGCCGTCGGTTGGGATCGAACCCTACCCCTTGTCCGTGGTAGTCCAGTTCACTAACCACTGAGCTATCGCGGCTCTGGCATTGGATTAGGTCGCCTACAACTGTGGAGCGCTAAATGAGCCCTATCGGAGTGTCACGACCTAAATGGCGAGAGTTGGAATATTTGATCAACAGTAGAACGCTTGAAGGATTAAACATCAAATCCTTGATTATTTTAATATCTTTCAAAATGTTTCTGTTCTTCTTTGTTTTACTTCCTGTATGGTATTTTGATTTTTATGACCTGCATTCACAGGCATTTGATGCATTTTTTAAAGTGATCTGTTCATTGTCCATGTTTCATAACCATATATTCTTATTCTTAATCCCCTGAACACGGTCGAAGAAAAGGGCACTCACAAGAGATAACTCAATCCAATCTATCGCAAGCAGGGACAACTCTCGCCAAGACCTGCCAGCCTCTTATCATTTCATCATATTATAATGCCTTGAATGTCCCCAATGATATTCATGTTTTTCCTTTGCCTGATCATGCCATGACCTAGCCATTTCCAAGGTCTTCTTTTCACTTTTTGATTATATTGTTAATTTTGTAATCTTCTGGGAGCTTCCTTCTTTGTGATGTTTTTATCCCAACAGATGTTATGAATTTAAAGATTCACATTATAAGTGGATTTTCTCCGTCTATCTGAACGGTACTTGATGATAATGATGATGATGACAACGCCTGCACGATTAAACAGGAAATCGTCGTGTATTATTTTTGTTTCGGCAGCTTTTACCTCTGACGAAGTCCCCAGAGACTAGGAATTTAATTTTGCCTGTTAATCCGTTTTTCCCTGGCAGCCGTGTCCACAGAGGTCCCTCGCCGCACAGGCAGATAACTCCGACTTAGGAGGTACTCATATTTTTTTCCATCGATGAGTAATTGACGTTTCAAGCCGGACCTCGCTGCTGAGACCAGGGGTGATTGCCGCAGAGAGGAATCATGAATAAAAATCCGGTGTAGCCTGGATTTGAACCCACAACCTCTCTGTCTCGATGCCTGCGTTTTGCCTCCAGACGAACCAGTCCCTGTAATTATTTTAACTTCATGAACAACTCCCCTCTTCATTTTTCTTATCTCCTTCTAAAGTGCTTTGAGTTTTCTGCTCTGCATTTGGAGACATTGGTGTATTTTTTTAAACTGATCTGTAGATTGTCCATGTTTCATAACCATATATTCTTTATCTTAATCCCCTGAATACCGTCGGAGGATAGGGCACTCACGAGAGATCTCAACTCAAGCCGTTCTTATACAAGGATGGACAACTCCCACCAAGACATGCCAGTCTCTATCATTTTATCATGTATTATCCGTCGACATGTCCCCAATGGGCTGCCTCTTCTTCCTCTGCCAGGTGGTGTCCATGTTAATGCTAGGTGCGGATGCCTGGTTTGTTCCATTCACAGAACATGACCTAGAGATTTCCAACATCTTCTTTTCACTTGTTGATGATATTGTTAATGTATAATCTTCTAGCAGCTTCCTTCTCTGTCATGTTTTTATCCCAAGGGATGTTATCAATTTAAAGATTCCCATTCTAAGTGTCTTGTCTGCCCCTGTTTGTTCACAACAATACCACATTCTGCAAGATGCTGGTCATCAGTTCTCCCAGAAAGATTTCTCCGTATCTCTCACTTTCTGTCCATCTTACATGACTTAGATCCAGAAATATTTTAATTGTATGTAACATCAGTTAGTAAATATTCAAACTTTGTAACATCTGTTAGTAAATATTCAAACTTTGTAACATCTGTTAGTAAATATTCAAACTTTGTAACATGTGTTAGTAAATATTCAAACTTTGTAACATCTGTTAGTAAATATTCAAACTTTGTAACATCAGTTAGTAAATATTCAAACTTTGTAACATCTGTTAGTAAATATTCAAACTTTGTAACATCTGTTAGTAAATATTCAAACTTTGTAACATCTGTTAGTAAATATTCAAACTTTGTAACATCTGTTAGTAAATATTCAAACTTTGTAACATCTGTTAGTAAATATTCAAACTTTGTAACATCTGTTAGTAAATATTCAAACTTTGTAACATCTGTTAGTAAATATTCAAACTTTGTAACATCTGTTAGAAAATATTCAAACTTTGTAACATCTGTTAGTAAATATTCAAACTTTGTAACATCTGTTAGTAAATATTCAAACTATGTAACATCTGTTAGTAAATATTCAAACTATGTAACATCAGTTAGTAAATATTCAAACTTTGTAACATGTGTTAGTAAATATTCAAACTATGTAACATCAGTTAGTAAATATTCAAACTTTGTAACATCTGTTAGTAAATATTCAAACTTTGTAACATCTGTTAGTAAATATTCAAACTATGTAACATCAGTTAGTAAATATTCAAACTTTGTAACATCTGTTAGTAAATATTCAAACTTTGTAACATCTGTTAGTAAATATTCAAACTTTGTAACATCTGTTAGTAAATATTCAAACTTTGTAACATCTGTTAGTAAATATTCAATCTTTGTAACATCAGTTAGTAAATATTCAAACTTTGTAACATCAGTTAGTAAATATTCAATCTTTGTAACATCAGTTAGTAAATATTCAATCTTTGTAACATCAGTTAGTAAATATTCAATCTTTGTAACATCAGTTAGTAAATATTCAAACTTTGTAACATCTGTTAGTAAATATTCAATCTTTGTAACATCAGTTAGTAAATATTCAATCTTTGTAACATCAGTTAGTAAATATTCAAACTTTGTAACATCTGTTAGTAAATATTCAATCTTTGTAACATCTGTTAGTAAATATTCAATCTTTGTAACATCAGTTAGTAAATATTCAAACTTTGTAACATCAGTTAGTAAATATTCAATCTTTGTAACATCAGTTAGTAAATATTCAAACTTTGTAACATCTGTTAGTAAATATTCAAACTTTGTAACATCAGTTAGTAAATATTCAAACTTTGTAACATCAGTTAGTAAATATTCAAACTTTGTAACATCTGTTAGTAAATATTCAAACTTTGTAACATCTGTCAGTAAATATTCAAACTTTGTAACATCTGTTAGTAAATATTCAAACTTTGTAACATCTGTCAGTAAATATTCAAACTTTGTAACATCAGTTAGTAAATATTCAAACTTTGTAACATCTGTTAGTAAATATTCAAACTTTGTAACATCTGTTAGTAAATATTCAAACTTTGTAACATCTGTTAGTAAATATTCAAACTTTGTAACATCTGTTAGTAAATATTCAAACTTTGTAACATCTGTTAGTAAATATTCAAACTTTGTAACATCTGTTAGTAAATATTCAAACTTTGTAACATCTGTTAGTAAATATTCAAACTTTGTAACATCTGTTAGTAAATATTCAAACTTTGTAACATCTGTCAGTAAATATTCAAACTTTGTAACATCTGTTAGTAAATATTCAAACTTTGTAACATCTGTCAGTAAATATTCAAACTTTGTAACATCTGTTAGTAAATATTCAAACTTTGTAACATCTGTCAGTAAATATTCAAACTTTGTAACATCTGTTAGCAAATATTCAAACTTTGTAACATCTGATAGTAAATATTCAAACTTTGTAACATCTGTTAGTAAATATTCATACTTTGCGTAACGAACTCTCTGTGTACAACTTTTTGTAAATAGTCAAATTTTGTGTACAGGTCTTAGTAAATAGTAAAACTTTGTGTACAGCTCTTAGTAAATAGTAAAACTTTGTGTACAGCTCTTAGTAAATAACCAAACTTTATATAACTTTATTATTTTCCTTTCAATTTCCAGAAACTTTTGGATGCCAAAACTAAAGTAGATCTTGACAAACAGGCATGTATTTTGTTTACCTTCGATTATCTTTTTGATTAATTAAATTCTAAAAGTATTTATTTCATGTTTCCCTTTTTGTTTCGTCGATTTGTATGCAAAATTCATTTCTAAGACGTTGGAGATGACTAGACCACGATCTGCTAATGGAACGAAACAGGCATAGCCACCCATCATTGACATGGGTACCAACTGACAAACGAAGAAGATGCAGACCATTGGGGACATGTCCATGAAATATACACAATGAAATGATAGAGGTTGGCAAGTCCTAGCAAGAGTTGTCCATGCTTGATGTCAATAGCCCTATCGGAGTGTCTTGGCCTAATCAGTCAGAGATCAAATATCTGGTCCACGGTATAACACCTTCACGATTAAATAAGAAATCTGAATATTAAAACTTCCTGAAAAACTCTCCCCCTGTTTTTCCCCCCTCTTTTATGGTATTTAGAATTTCTTTTTTTTTTTTTGGTATTTTATTTTTAAATAGCATTTCAGAAAAAGAAAAATATCGTATGCAACAAATCTATGTCAATAAAAATGAGAAAGAGAGTTCATCGGTGCTATATAGAACCAATTCTGACCTATGGAAGTGAATCATGGACAGAAGACAAACAAATGAAAAGACGGTTAGAGGCCACAGAGATGGGATTTCTCAGAAGAATGTTGAATGTTCCCTGGACAGATAAAAAGACCAATGAGGAAGTTCTCAAAGAGGCCGACACAAAAAAGGGAGCTCTTAATAAACATCAGAAAGAAACAATCAACATTTTTCGGGCACATCATGAGAAGAGGAAAGTTGGAATACTTGGTTACAACTGGCAAAATAAAAAGAACGAGAGATCGCAGGCGACAAAGAGAGAAAGTACTGGATAGCTTGGTGTCATGACATGGAAAACAGTCAACAACAGAACTGATACGATGTACTGTGGATAGAAGATTGTGGAGGGACATGATCACCTACGCCAACCGGTAAGGCACATGATGATGATGAATTTTTCTCATCTGCATTTGAAGACATTGATACATTTTTAACAGATCTGTCGATTGTCCATGATTCTTAACCATATATTCTTTTTTCTTAAACCCCTGAACACGGTCGGAGGATAGGGCACTCACAAGAGATCTTCTCTCAAACCGTTCTAATGCAAGGATGGACAACTCTCGCAAAGACCTACCAACCTCTATCATTTCATCATCTATCATTCAACATGTCCCCAATAGTCTATTTCTTCTTTGTCTGCCAGGTGGTGTCCTTGTTAATGCGCGGTGTGGATGCCTGGTTCGTTCCATTCACAGAACATGACCCAGCTTTATCAAACGTCTTCGTTTCACTTCTTTATCTGTTCCTAGTCTAAGAATTTTTTTCACAAGAAAAAACAAATTCTTCAAGTTGCTGGGCATCATTTTCCCCAGAAAAATATAGTTTCTCATTTCTTCTGTATCTTCTATTATCTTGTTCATCTGACGTCACTTAGACCTACACATATTAAAATTTGATGTAACAGCTTTGAGTAAATAATCGAACTTGATGTAACTTGGTCAAATTGTTCTTCAATTTTCAGAAACCTCTGGGTGTCAGTGCTAATTTAGATGTTGCCGGACAGGTATGTTTATATTTGTTCTTTTTCTATTCTCTTATCCTTTTTTTTGGAAAGGGGGGGGGGGCATTGAAATTTTGAAAATTGAAGCCTTTGAAATGTGGATTTATAGAAGAATAGGTAGAATTGGATGGAACGAAAAGAAAACAAACGATGAAGTCTTAAAACAACTAAAAATGAAAAGAAAAATACTAAATAGCATTCAAACAAGACAAATAAGATTTTTGGGCCATGTTAAAAGACATAAAAGCCTACTAAAAGTAATCATGGAGGGGAAAATACAAGGTAAAAGAGACAGAGGCAGACCAAGACTAAAATAGACGAGTAACATCAAAAGATGGACAAACCAGCCTATGACAACCTGCACCATCAAAGCAAGAGACACAGCAGATTGGCGCTCCATGGTAGCCAACTTTGGTTGCGGAGATGACATTCGATGATGATGATTTCCTTCTAATTGTATAACCATTTATATTTCATGTTTTACTTCTCTTCTCATTTCATCATTTGTTTCCATTTGTTGTGCTTTCATCTTTCAGTATATTATACATACGAAATAAATGTTATACTTGCAAATATAAGGAATTACAGAAGGATGAAGAGAAACGTTTTGTTTTTCTGGCTGGCGTTGGATTAGGTAGCCTTCAAGAGGAGAGAGATCGAATATTTGGTCCACAGTAGAAAGCTTGAAGGATTAAGCATCAAATCCTTGATTATTTTAATTTATTGCAACATTTTCCTGTGATCTTTTTCTTCCTCTATGGTATTTTAAGGTTAGGTCGAATAATTGTACCTGCTACTGTATGCAGTAAACAGTACAACCTGTGGCTGCCCTGCTGAGTTGCAGGTAAGCTCGGGAGAGTAAAAGGCTAAGGGAGGGTACCCTGAAGTAAAAGGTGACCATATTTTTGAAATCCCATTCCGGGACGGAATAATTTTACTTCAATTTTCCACCAATAAAATTACATTTCTTCTTGCTGTCATTTTCAAGTGAATAATACATACATTTTAAAACATCTAATAATATAGACCTGCAATACGCTATCAGGATAATCAGGAGATATAAAAAAAAAAAACAGTGATACTCACTTAAATTGAAGGTGAAACAGAGATGCTGTACTTTTCAGATGAGTGAATTTTCTGTAAAATGTCCTTCTTTGTATGCAGCATCTTATAAAATTCGACACATGTTCCCTCATAGTTCACTTTGGTGATCAACATGGCTTTTAAAGTTTCAACACCTAGTTGTGTTTTATCATTTGTCCACAAACTGTTCATCAGAGAAAACACTCGTTCTGTTGCAGCATTTGTTCCAGGTAGACACAAAAAGAACTCTGCCAACTTCAGAATATGTGAAACGGGCACATGATTGTTTCTGAAGTGGGAAGCTAGTTCAACCCAACGCTGCCCTGGTCATGTTTTATTAAGACTACACTCACTAATTTTTTGTGAAGTAACGAAATGTTTCATGTAGACATATTCGTCATACATTTCATTTTCTGGAAAGTCGACTGAAGGCACTGTTTGACTCATTAATGATGAAGACTTCTCAATATCTTCCCAATTTGGTGTTCTGTTCAGCATTACCCAGCTGTAAGACTCTAGGTTTTGAAAATTATTTGCAGCCCATTTCTTCAAATAACTTAAAGCTGTTTCATAAAATGAAGAAACACTGGCGTTAAACTTGTTCACATCATCACGTGGAAATCCTTCCATTTCCAGCTTTTTAAGGATTATCTGAACTCTTGATGGCAAGAAGCCGTCTTCCAGCTTGGACTCCAAGATAGCTTTCAACCTATTGATGTTGTCAATGACTTCAAATACAGTGACCATCTGTCCCTCTACTTTCTGCACTGCTTCGTGGAAAGAGGATGCCTGACTGTGAACCAAAATAAACCATGCCTCAGACAGTGGGTTTTCAATGAATTCCTGTATAAAAACTGGGCATCTGTCTTGAGATTGAAAATATGATTTTAGAGGCAGGAACATGTAAAGAACCCTTTCAACAGCAGGCAAGAGCGCAAGCCACCTAGTTTGTGCATAACCTAAAATCATCTGGAAGTCTGTGTCGACAAACTGACAAAACTCCTTGAGACTTTCAACTCTAACTGTGTATGATTTGAAGTACAGATACATTTTTGCAATAGTCATTTCAACATCAACAGGCAATACGTCTGCAGCTGCTCGAACAGTGTTGTGGAAAATATGGCAAGCACACCCAACGCCTATCAAACTATGTCCAAGGTTTTCTTTCAGTTTTGTGAAAACATTGTTCTGTCCTTTTCTTTCAGCGCCCCCAAAATTAGAATTTGTGTTGTCTGCACATAATCCAACTACTTTCAGTTCTAAACCATTTTCAGTTAGACAGTCAATAAGAAAACTACTTACTATATCAGATGTTTCACCCGGCAATGACTTCAACTCTAATATTTTAACTTTCAGTCCCTTATTGCGATCAAAGTATCTGACAAGCAAAGGAAAAATCTTGATTTCTTTGTGGTTGGAGGCATCTGTCAGTATGGAGATAAATGTTACGTTTTCTAGGTCACATCTCAACTCGTTTAGAGCATAGGGTGTGAACACATTCCGAATAATAGCTTCTGTTTTCGTACGTGCACAAGCAAATTTTGGTTCTAAAGTTACCTGAAGCAATTTTGATGTGCAGTCCATAGATCTAAACGTGTGATTGTGCATCACTGTATGATATGCAAAGGCACCTTCTGTAGCAGCTAACTGTTCTTCTTTGTCACCAACCTGTTCAGCTCGAAAAAAATTTGTCAACGACGAGCTTGATGCAGCAGTAGCGACGGCTCTCTTATGTTTATCACTATTTATGTGGCTCTTAATATCACCACGTCCACTATGGTTAATAGTAAACCCGGATGAACATATATTACATCTTACAGTGAAGTCTGATGACGATGTAGACTTTTTTATAAAAGGGTATTCCTTTTGTAAATCTTGATTAAAACTACAATTACGCTTCGGTGCCATTTTTTGCGAAAGTGAAAGTAAAAGTTAGTAACACAACGAATATATACGAGATTTAAAACTAGGAGCGCATCCTACTGTTTTGATATTAAACAAAATTGTCTACACAGCAACGGAATAATATATTTTTAAATTGAAGAAATGTACGCCATATACCAAAATGGCAAAATTGGTAAACGTCTGTATCCCAAATTATTTTTTATCAAATCCGGGACAAAAGCTAAAAAAATATGCCAAAATCGGGACAAAACCGGTACGGCAGCTAATCCGGGACAAAGGTTCAATAAATGTCAAATTCCGGGACTGTCCCGGACAATCCGGGACGAATGGTCACCTTACTGAAGTAAAACAACCCCACTGCCTTGTGGGTGAGACTTTTTAGTCAAAGGCTAGCGGAGCCAACCGTAAACAAACCGACGGCAGGCAACAGAAAACCACCGTCGTAATTTCTTTGTATAATCATGAATCGCCACAACATTAGACATAACAATAACAACGTTAAGGGGGATTCCCATGGAAAACCCTCGTTCGGTAGGGGATATCATGTTCTACAGGTGATACCCGATCGTCATCGAGCTACTGTAAGCAAAATAAAGATTAAACAACCTCTAAAGATAGGTACTTGGAATGTGAGAGCACTCATGTAGAAGGGTAAACTAGAAAACATCATACAAGAAATGAAAAGAATGGGTTTACAATTACTGGGACTTTGTGAAATGAGATACACCGGATCAGGGGAGATGTATTCTGATAAACATAAAATAATCTATTCTGGAGGTACTAAACACCAAAGAGGAGTAGGTATCATTTTGGATGCAAAAAGTGCAAGAACAGTGAAAGGTTTTTACCCAATATCTGACAGAGTCCTTTTAGTGAAATTGAATGGAAAGCCAATAGACATAAATCTTATACAAGTTTATGCACCAACAGCAGACAGTCTAGAGGAAATATTGTTAAATTTTACAACGAGTTAAATGAGGCACTTCATAAATGCAAACCACATGAAAACACCATAGTTCTAGGGGATTTTAACGCAAAAGTAGGAAAGGAAAGAGTTGAGGAAGTAGTTGGTCATTATGGCTTAGGCAAGAGGAATGAAAGAGGTGAGAAACTTATTGACTGGGCAAGAACACACAACATGATGATAGGAAACACCTGGTTTAAGCAACATCCAAGACGTCTGTGGACATGGAAAAGCCCAGGGGAGGACGCACGTAATCAAATTGATTATATAATGATAAGCAATAGATTTAGAAACAGTCTGGTGTGTGTGAAAACTAGACCAGGGGAAGATTGCAATAGTGATCATGTACCAGTTGTGGGAAAGCTTAGAGTAAAATTAAAAACAACAAAACGAGCCTCAGTTAACATCAAGTTAAATTTAGATTTACTAAAATCAGACAAGAAGCTGCAAGACAAATATAAAATCACAATTCAGAACCGGTACAATGCAATAGAGTAGGTACAAATCATTGATGAACAGTGGGAAATGCTAAAAGAATCAATGCAACAAACATCAAAAGAGTTCATACCACCAGTGAGGACAAATTCAAGGTAGAAATGGATGACAGATGACATTTTGCAGCTAATGGATACAAGAAGAAGAAATAAATAAAATAAAGATGAGTATAAGAGATTAAATAAAGAAATTGTAGTAAAATGCAATGAAGCAAAAGAAGCATGGCTAAAAGAGAGATGCAAAGAGATTGAATTGCAACAAAAAGGAGATGCTAAAGCTATATACAAACAAATTGAGGAATTAACAGGAAGAAAAACGTAATCAAAAATTGGATGTTTAAGATCAAAGAAAGGAGAACTGTTGATTGATCAAGAAAACATACGGGAACGATGGACAGAATACATTAAGGATCTTTATAATGATGAACGAACGGAAGTAAATATTAAGGATAATGGAGAAAGACCAGAAATACTCAGAGAAGAAGTGGAAGACGCCTTGCGCAATATGAAAGCAGGCAAAGCTCCTGGACCAGATAATATAACTAAAGAAGAGATTGAAGCCATGGGTGATTTTGGAATAGAAATAATAACAAAAATATTGAATGATATCTACAACAGCGGATATATACCAGACGACATGCTCAAATCAATATTCATAGCCCTACCAAAGAAATCGGGTGCGATTGAATGCTATGATCATCGCACAATAAGCCTTATTAGTCATATGACTAAGATATTACTAAGAATCATCATGCGAAGAGTGCGAAACAAAATCAGTCCAGAAATTAGTGATGAACAGTGTGGTTTTGTTAGAGATAAAAGAACAAGCAATGCCATTTATATCATAAGATCTTTAGTAGAAAGAGCCATAGAGGTGAAAACAGATCTATACCTATGTTTCATAGATTACACCAAGGCATTTGACAAAGTAAAGCACCAAGAAATAATCAACATTTTAGAAAGCATAAACATAGACAGCAAAAATCTAAGAATAATAAAGAACATGTACTGGCAACAAACAGCGGCCATAAGAACTGGAAACCAATTGGGAATGTTTCAACAAATAAAACAGAGTGTTAGACAAGGTTGTGTGTTGTCACCAGATTTGTTTAATGTTTATAGTGAGATTATTTTAAGATCCATAAGGGACATGCCTGGAATAACAATTGGAGGTCATAATTTAAAAAAATCTAAGGTATGCTGATGATACAGTCTTAATAGCTAAGTGTCAAAATGAGTTACAAGAAATGTTGGACACTATAGTGTAAGAAAGCAAAAATAAAGGACTCAGCCTTAATAGCAAAAAGACAGAGGTAATGGTAACAACAAAGAAAAAGACATCACCTCAGTGCAAAATAAAGACAAGTGGAAAAATATTAAAACAGGTAAATGAATTTAAATATTTGGGAACCTTGTTAACCTCAGACGGAAGATGTGCAAAAGAGGTGAGATGCAGAATGGCTCAGGCAAAAGCAGCTTTCTAAAAAAATGAGGAAAATACTATACAATCCATTTTTGACAATAGAAACAAGAAAAATAGTTCTTAAATGTCACGTAGAGACAGTCTTAACATATGGATGCGAGTCATGGACAATAGGACAACAGACAATAGAATCTCACTGGAGTCTGTAGAAATGTGGTTTTACAGAAGAATGTTGAGAATACCACGGACAGCTAAGAAGAGTGAAGAGGTTCTGAGAGAGTTAAAAGCAAAAAGAGAGCTAATTTCCAATATTAGGAAGAAACAATCATCATTTTTTGGCCATGTAATGAGAAGAGAACAACTGGAATATATTGTAACAACTGGAAAAATTGAGGGACGAAGAGATAGAGGGAAGCAAAGAGAAAAAATAACAGACAGCTTAAGAGAATGTCTGGCAGAAGGTCAACATCAGAAATGATAAATAGCTGCCGAGATCGAAAGTTGTGGAGAGACATGATCACCTACGCCAGTAGGCCCGGTACTTGATGATGATGATGATGGTATTTTAAGTTTTCTGACCTGCATTCAAAGTCGTTTGATGCATTATTTTAAAACTAATCCGTTCATTGTCCATGTTTCGTAACCATATATTATTTTTCTTACGCCCCTGAACACGGTCGGTGGATAGGGCACTTACAAGAGATCTCCAGTCAATCCGTTCTGTAGCAACCAGGGACAACTCTCGCCAATACCTGCCAGCCTCTTATTATTTCATCATATTATAATTCCTTGAATGTCCCCAATGATATTCATGTTTTTCCTTTGCCTGACCATGCCATGACCTAGCCATTTCCAATGTCTTCTTTTCACTTTTTGATTATCTTGTTAATTTGTAATCTTCTAGCAGCTTCCTTCTCTGTCATGTTTTTATCCCAAGGGATGTTATGAATTTAAAGATTCCCATTCTAAGTGTCTTGTCTGCCCCTGTTTGTTCACAACAATACCACATTCTGCAAGATGCTGGTCATCAGTTCTCCCAGAAAGATTTCTCCGTATCTCTCACTTTCTTTCCATCTTACGTGGCTTAGACCCAGAAATATTTAAATTGTATGTAACATCTGTTAGTAAATATTCAAACTTTGTAACATCTGTTAGTAAATATTCAAACTTTGTAACATCAGTTAGTAAATATTCAAACTTTGTAACATCTGTCAGTAAATATTCAAACTTTGTAACATCTGTTAGTAAATATTCAAACTTTGTAACATCTGTTAGTAAATATTCAAACTTTGTAACATCTGTTAGTAAATATTCAAACTTTGTAACATCTGTTAGTAAATATTCAAACTTTGTAACATCTGTTAGTAAATATTCAAACTTTGTAACATCTGTTAGTAAATATTCAAACTTTGTAACATCAGTTAGTAAATATTCAATCTTTGTAATATCAGTTAGTAAATATTCAATCTTTGTAACATCAGTTAGTAAATATTCAAACTTTGCGTAACGAACTCTCTGTGTACAACTTTTTGTAAATAGTCTAATTTTGTGTACAGGACTTAGTAAATAACCAAACTATATATAACTTTATTATTTTCCTTTCAATTTCCAGAAACTTTTGGATGTCAAAACTAAAGTAGATCTTGACAAACAGGCATGTATTTTGTTTACCTTCGATTCTATTTCGTTGAATTGAGTTGTATAAGTATTTATTTCATGTTTTTTTTTTTTCGTTTCGTCGATTTGTATGCATAATTCCTTTCTAAGACGTTAGAGATGACTAGACCACGATCTGCTAATGGAAGGAACCAGGCATCATTAACATGGACACCAACTGACAAACGTAAAAGATGCAGACCATGTGGGACATGTCCATGAAATATACACAATGAAATGATAGAGGTTGGCAAGTCCTAGTAAGAGTTGTCCATGCTTGATGTCAATAGCCCTATTGGAGTGTCACGGCCTAAACGGTTAGAAATCAAATATTTGGTCCACGGTATAACACCTTCACGATTAAATAAGAAATATGGTTTTTTTTTTATTTCATTAAAAACTGACCTTTCTTCTTTTATGGTATTTTGAGTTTTTCTGATCTGCATTTTAAGACATTGATACATTTTAAACAGATATGTCTATTGTCCATGATTCATAACCATATACTCTTTTACTTAATCCCCTGAATAAGAGTCGGAGGATAGGGCACTCACAAGAGATCTTCTCTCAAACCGTTCTAATACAAAGATGGACAACTCTCGCCAAGACCTACCAACCTCTATTATTTCATCATGTATCGTTCGTCGCCATGTCCCCAATAGTCTATTTCTTCTTCGTTTGCCAGGTGGTGTCCATGTTAATGATAGGTGTGGATGCCTGGTTCGTTCCATTCACAGAACATGACCTAGCTTTATCAAACGTCTTCGTTTCACTTCTTTATCTGTTCCTAGTCTAAGAATTTTTTTCACAAGAAAAAACAAATTCTTCAAGTTGCTGGGCATCATTTTCCCCAGAAAAATATAGTTTCTCATTTCTTCTGTATCTTCTATTATCTTGTTCATCTGACGTCACTTAGACCTACACATATTAAAATTTGATGTAACAGCTTTGAGTAAATAATCGAACTTGATGTAACTTGATCAAATTGTTCTTCAATTTTCAGAAACCTCTGGGTGTCAGTGCTAATGTACATGTTGATGGACAGCCATGTATATATATATATATATATTTTTTTTAAAGGCATTGAAATTTTGAAAATTGAAGCCTTTGAAATGTGGATTTATAGAAGAATATGTAGAATTGGATGGAAAGAAAAGAAAACAAACGATTAAATCTTAAAACAACTAAAAATGAAAAGAAAAATACTAAATAGCATTCAAACGAGATACATGAGATTTTCGGGTCATGTAATCATGGAGGGTAAAATACAAGATAAAAGAGGCAGACCAAGACTAAAATAGACGAGTAATATAAAAACATGGACAAGTCGGCCAATGACAACCTGCATCATCAAAGCAAGAGACAGAGTGGAATGGCGCTCCATGGTAGCCAACTTTGGTTGCGGAGATGACATTCGATGATGATGATGATGATTTCCTTCTAATTTTATAACGATTTATATTTCATGTTTTACTTCTCTTCTCATTTCATCATTTGTTTCCATTTGTTTGTGCTTTCATCTTTCAGTATATTATACATACGAAATAAATATTATACTTCCAAATATAAGAGAACACAGAAGGATGAAGAGGAAACTTTTATTCTTCGCGGTGGCGTTCCATTACTTTGTGTACATGCTCTTAGTAATTAGTCAAAATTTGTGTACAACTTTCAGCAAATAATCACAATCAGTGTACATCTCTGAAGAAATAGACAAACTATGTGTACATCTGTTAGTAAGTATTTAAACTTTATGTAACTGGATCATATTGTTTTTTTTTCAATTTTCAGAAAGGTCTGGATCTCACTGCTAAACTTGGTGCTGCCGGACAGGCATGTCAATTTTATTTTCTTTTTCGATTCTCGTTTCTTTTGAATTATATAACGGTCCATTCCATGTATTCTTTCTCATTTCGTTGATTTGTTTCTTTATACAGTGGTTTCATCTTACAGTATACATACATATATGTACACACACATATATACATTCATACGGAATGTATGTTATACTTGAACAAATAAGAGAATACAGAAGGAAGAAGAGAAAAGTTATTTTTTTTCCTTCTGGCTGGTGTTGGATTAGGTCGCCTACAACTGTGGGGCGCTAAATGAGCCATATCGGAGTGTCACGACCTAAGTGACGAGAGTTGGAATATTTGGTCCACAGTAGAACGCCTGAAGGATTAAACATCCAATCTTTGATTATTTTAATTTATCGCAAAATTCTCGTCCTTTTTTTTTTCTTCTTTTCCTCTATGCTATTTTTGAGATTTCTGACCTGCATTCAAAAACGTTGATGTATTGTTTAACTGATCTATCGATTGTCCATGTTTTGTAACCATATATTCATATTTGCATAAATCCTTAACAAACGGTCAGAAAATTGGGCACCCACAAGAGATCAACTCAATTCGGTATAAATCAAGCATGGACAACTCTGGCCAGGACCTGCCAACCTCTATCATTTCATCATGTATAGACAGTCGCCATGTCCCTATTGGTCCGTCTCTTCTTCGTTTGCCAGGTGGTATCCATGTTAATGATGGGTGGCTATGCCTTGTTCGTTCCATTATCAGATCGTGGCTTAGCCATTTCTAACGTCTTTGTTTTATTTCTTCACTGATATTGTTAATGTCTAATCGTCTAGCAACTCCCTTCTTTGTGATGTTTTTATCCCAACAGATGTTATGAAATTAAAGGTTTCCATTTGAAGTGGTTTTTCTCCGTCTGTTTGTTCACAACAATAGCAACTTCTTCAAAATGCTGGTCATCATTTCTCCCAGAAAAATATCTGGTCTCTCCTTTTTTTCTGTGTCTCCTATTTCCTGTTCAGCATACATCACTTAAACCCAAGTATATTATTTTCTTTTTAACAGCTCTTATTAAATAGTCAAACTTTGTGTAACCGATTCTTTGTAAAAAGTGCAAATTTATGTATCAGCTCTTAGTAAATAGTCAAACTTTATGTAACAGGTATTTGTAAATAGTCAAACTTTGTGTACAGCTTTTAGTTTTCCAAACTTTGTGTACACCCCTTAGTAAATAGTACAACTTCGTGTACACCTGCTTGTAAATAATCAACCTTTGTGTACAACTCTTAATAAAAATGTCAAATTTGGTGTATATCTTCTAGTAAATAGTCCAATTTTGTGTGCAGCTCTTAGTAAATAGTCCAATTTTGTGTGCAGCTCTTAGTAAATAGTCCAATTTAGTTTACGGATCTTATTTAATAATCCAAGTTTGTGTACAGCTCTAAGGAAATAATCCAAGTTTGTGTACAACTCTAAGGAAATAATCCAAGTTTGTGTACAGCTCTAAGTAAATAATCCAAGTTTGTGTACAGCTCTAAGTAAATAATCCAAGTTTGTGTACAGCTCTAAGTAAATAATCCAAGTTTGTGTACAGCTCTAAGGAAATAATCCAAGTTTGTGTACAGCTCTAAGGAAATAATCCAAGTTTGTGTACAGCTCTAAGGAAATAATCCAAGTTTGTGTACAGCTCTAAGTAAATAATCCAAGTTTGTGTACAGCTCTAAGTAAATAATCCAAGTTTGTGTACAGCTCTAAGGAAATAATCCAAGTTTGTGTACAGATATTAATAAATTATCAAAATGTATCTAACTTGATCAAATGTTTCTTCTCTTTTCAGAAAGTGGATGCCAAAGTTAATCTCGGTGATGGAAAAAAGGCAAGTACATTTTTTTCTCTGTCTTTTTTCGTTTCGTTGAATTGTATGTATATTTAGTACTTTCAGTCCTTCACCTTTCGTTGATTATTATGCCTACTTAGTTATTTTCTTCTTTCTCCTATCATTAAATCTGTCTGTCTGTCTGTCTCTCTCTCTCTCTCTCTCTCTCTCTCTCTCTCTGCGATCAGGACTCAATCAGAGTAGGATTCCAGACTTTCACATGAAGTCAGCTGTCAGGTTAAGTGTGTTGATCGCCCCCACAGGCAGAACATCACAATTAGAGTCTGTTAGACCCACTCTTATTGAACACCCGTTAAAATGTTGCACTGTGTTCTGCGCCAGTGGCCCAGTGCATCCGATTTCAGCCAGCATTTTATTCAGGTTAGCTTTCCTTAGCCTTTGATTGTCCCCAATCTTCCTGCAAGGCAGCAGAGGATCTTTTCTGTAGGGGGATTCTGCCCCTAGATGGTCGGCCCTCCCAGGTTTACGAGCACCATCTGCCCGAGTCAGTAGAGGTGACTAACACAGACATGCACACACACATATAGGAGATGTGACTAACACAGACATGCACACAGCGATACGAGGCATGACTAACATTGACACACATCAAGATATATGACACATGACTAACATAAACATGCACATAAAGATATGTGATATGACTGACATAGACATGCACATAAAGTTATGTGATATGACTGACATAGACATGCACACACAAAGATATGACACATGCCTAACATAGACATGCACACAGAGATATGAGATGTGACTAACATAGACATGCACACAGTGATACGAGGCATGACTAACACTGACACACATCAAGATATATGACACATGACTAACATAAACATGCACATAAAGATATGAGCTATGTCTGACATGGACATGCACACACAAAGATATGACACATGCCTAACATAGACATGCACATAGAGATATGAGATGTGACTAACATAGACATGCACACAGTGATACGAGGCATGATTAACACTGACACACATCAAGATATATGACACATGACTAACATAAACATGCACATAAAGATATGAGCTATGTCTGACATGGACATGCACACACAAAGATATGACACATGCCTAACATAGACATGTACACAAAGATATGACCAACTTAGACATACACACACACAGATATGAGATGTGACTAACATAGCCATGCACACACAGGGATAAAATCATTAAATTAATAGATACACAAAATAAACATTATATCTGCGAAGTAAGATAATACAGAAGGAAGTGGAGAAACGTTTGAAATCAAATGTTTTAACAACTTTCAGTAAATTGTTAAACTTTGTGTATAAATCTTAGTAAATTGTTAAACTTTGTGTATAAATCTTACTAAATTGTTAAACTTTGTGTGTAAATCTTAGTAAATTGGTAAACTTCTTCAAAAGACGGAGACAACGACAACAAACGGTGAACTGTCAGCGCACTGCAATTAGTTGCCTGTTCCATTATTAATATATGGCTGTGAAACATGGAGAACATCAAAATTGACAATCATGAAGATACAAACTTTCATTAATGGATGCTTACGTTGAATAAAAGAATGGAAATAGCAGGACAAAATCACTAACATAGAATTATGGAAATGTACCAGTTAGATACCAGTGGATAAAGAGATACAGCGAAGACGATGGCGCTGGAAAGAACATACATACACTGTGGAAGCCAACTGAGAGTATTTCACAAGAGAACCGTTTTGGAAACTCCTGGGAAAAAGACAAAGAGGAAGACCGAGGAATCCTTGGTGAAGACAGACAGAAGCAGAGATGAAGTTGAGGGGTAGACATCGAACGATCTTAAAAGAATGACAAGAGACAAACTTCATGAACAACTCCCCTCTTCATTTTTCTTATCTTCTTCTAAGGTATTTTGAGTTTTCTGCTCTGCATTTGAAGACATCGATGTATTTTTTAAACTATATGTTAATTGTCCATGTTTCATAACCATATATTCTTTTTCTTAATCCCCTGAATACCGTCGGAGGATAGGGCACTCACGAGAGATCTCAACTCAACCCGTTCTAATACAAGGATGGACAACTCTCACCAAGGCATGCCAGTCTCTATCATTTTATCATGTACCGTTCGTCGACATGTCCCCAATGGTCTGCCTCTTCTTCATTTACCAGGTGGTGTCCATGTTAATGCTAGGTGTGGGCGCCTGGTTCGTTCCATTCACAGAACATGACCTAGCGATTTCCAACATCTTCCTTTCACTTGTTGATGATATTGTTAATGTATAATCTTCTAGCAGCTTCCTTCTCTGTCATGTTTTTATCCCAAGGGATGTTATCAATTTAAAGATTCCCATTCTAAGTGTCTTGTCTGCCCCTGTTTGTTCACAACAATACCACATTCTGCAAGATGCTGGTCATCAGTTCTCCCAGAAAGATTTCTCCGTATCTCTCACTTTCTGTCCATCTGAGGTGGCTTAGATCCAGAAATATTTAAATTTTATGTAACATCTGTTAGTAAATATTCAAACTTTGTAACATCTGTTAGTAAATATTCAAACTTTGTAACATCTGTTAGTAAATATTCAAACTTTGTAACATCTGTTAGTAAATATTCAAACTTTGTAACATCTGTTAGTAAATATTCAAACTTTGTAACATCTGTTAGTAAATATTCAAACTTTGTAACATCTGTTAGTAAATATTCAAACTTTGTAACATCTGTTAGTAAATATTCAAACTTTGTAACATCTGTTAGTAAATATTCAAACTTTGTAACATCTGTTAGTAAATATTCAAACTTTGTAACATCTGTTAGTAAATATTCAAACTTTGTAACATCTGTTAGTAAATATTCAAACTTTGTAACATCTGTCAGTAAATATTCAAACTTTGTAACATCTGTTAGTAAATATTCAAACTTTGTAACATCTGTTAGTAAATATTCAAACTTTGTAACATCTGTCAGTAAATATTCAAACTTTGTAACATCTGTTAGTAAATATTCAAACTTTGTAACATCTGTTAGTAAATATTCAAACTTTGTAACATCTGTTAGTAAATATTCAAACTTTGTAACATCTGTTAGTAAATATTCAAACTTTGTAACATCTGTCAGTAAATATTCAAACTTTGTAACATCAGTTAGTAAATATTCAAACTTTGTAACATCTGTTAGTAAATATTCAAACTTTGTAACATCTGTTAGTAAATATTCAAACTTTGTAACATCTGTTAGTAAATATTCAAACTTTGTAACATCTGTTAGTAAATATTCAAACTTTGTAACATCTGTTAGTAAATATTCAAACTTTGTAACATCTGTTAGTAAATATTCAAACTTTGTAACATCTGTCAGTAAATATTCAAACTTTGTAACATCTGTTAGTAAATATTCAAACTTTGTAACATCTGTTAGTAAATATTCAAACTTTGTAACATCTGTCAGTAAATATTCAAACTTTGTAACATCTGTTAGTAAATATTCAAACTTTGTAACATCTGTTAGTAAATATTCAAACTTTGTAACATCTGTTAGTAAATATTCAAACTTTGTAACATCTGTTAGTAAATATTCAAACTTTGTAACATCTGTCAGTAAATATTCAAACTTTGTAACATCTGTTAGTAAATATTCAAACTTTGTAACATCTGTTAGTAAATATTCAAACTTTGTAACATCTGTTAGTAAATATTCAAACTTTGTAACATCTGTTAGTAAATATTCAAACTTTGTAACATCTGTTAGTAAATATTCAAACTTTGTAACATCTGTTAGTAAATATTCAAACTTTGTAACATCTGTTAGTAAATATTCAAACTTTGTAACATCTGTTAGTAAATATTCAAACTTTGTAACATCTGTTAGTAAATATTCAAACTTTGTAACATCTGTTAGTAAATATTCAAATTTTGTAACATCTGTTAGTAAATATTCAAACTTTGTAACATCTGTTAGTAAATATTCAAACTTTGTAACATCTGTTAGTAAATATTCAAACTTTGTAACATCTGTTAGTAAATATTCAAACTTTGTAACATCAGTTAGTAAATATTCAAACTTTGTAACATCTGTTAGTAAATATTCAAACTTTGTAACATCTGTTAGTAAATATTCAAACTTTGTAACATCTGTTAGTAAATATTCAAACTTTGTAACATCTGTTAGTAAATATTCAAACTTTGTAACATCTGTTAGTAAATATTCAAACTTTGTAACATCTGTTAGTAAATATTCAAACTTTGTAACATCTGTTAGTAAATATTCAAACTTTGTAACATCTGTCAGTAAATATTCAAACTTTGTAACATCTGTTAGTAAATATTCAAACTTTGTAACATCTGTTAGTAAATATTCAAACTTTGTAACATCTGTCAGTAAATATTCAAACTTTGTAACATCTGTTAGTAAATATTCAAACTTTGTAACATCTGTTAGTAAATATTCAAACTTTGTAACATCTGTTAGTAAATATTCAAACTTTGTAACATCTGTTAGTAAATATTCAAACTTTGTAACATCTGTCAGTAAATATTCAAACTTTGTAACATCTGTTAGTAAATATTCAAACTTTGTAACATCTGTTAGTAAATATTCAAACTTTGTAACATCTGTTAGTAAATATTCAAACTTTGTAACATCTGTTAGTAAATATTCAAACTTTGTAACATCTGTTAGTAAATATTCAAACTTTGTAACATCTGTTAGTAAATATTCAAACTTTGTAACATCTGTTTGTAAATATTCAAACTTTGTAACATCTGTTAGTAAATATTCAAACTTTGTAACATCTGTTAGTAAATATTCAAACTTTGTAACATCTGTTAGTAAATATTCAAACTTTGTAACATCTGTTAGTAAATATTTAAACTTTGTAACATCTGTTAGTAAATATTCAAACTTTGTAACATCTGTTAGTAAATATTTAAACTTTGTAACATCTGTTAGTAAATATTCAAACTTTGTAACATCTGTTAGTAAATATTCAAACTTTGTAACATCTGTTAGTAAATATTCAAACTTTGTAACATTTGTTAGTAAATATTCAAACTTTGTAACATCTGTTAGTAAATATTCAAACTTTGTAACATCTGTTAGTAAATATTCAAACTTTGTAACATCTGTTAGTAAATATTCAAACTTTGTAACATCTGTTAGTAAATATTCAAACTTTGTAACATCTGTTAGTAAATATTCAAACTTTGTAACATCTGTCAGTAAATATTCAAACTTTGTAACATCTGTTAGTAAATATTCAAACTTTGTAACATCTGTCAGTAATTATTCAAGCTTTGCGTAACGAACTCTCTGTATACAACTTTTTGTAATTAGTCTAATTTTGTGTACAGCTCTTATTAATAGTAAAACGTTGTGTACAACACTTAGTAAATAATCAAACTTTGTGTACATCTTTTAGTAAACAATCAAACTATATATATATATATATATATAGCTTTATTATTTTTCTTTCAATTTCCAGAACCTTTTGGATGTCAAAACTAAAGTAGATCTTGACAAACAGACATGTATTTTGTTTACCTTCGATTCTCGTTTCGTTGAATTGAATTGTATAATTATTTATTTCATGTTTCTCTTTTCGTTTCGTCGATTTGTATGCATAATTTCTTTCTAAGACTTTGGAGATGACTAGACCACGATCTGCTAATGGAACGAACCAGGCATAGCCACCCATCGTTAACATGGATACCAACTGGCAATCGAAGAATATGCAGACAATTTTGGACATGTCCACGAAATATACACAATGAAATGATAGAGGTTGGCAAGTCCTAGTAAGAGTTGTCCATGCTTGATCTCATTAGCCCTACCGGAGAGTCACGGCCTAACCGGTTAGAGATGAAATATTTGGTCTACGGTACAACGCCTTCACAATTAAATAAGAATTAAAATTTCGTGTAAAACTGACCTTTTTATTTTTCTTCTTTTATGGTATTTTGAGTCTTTCTGATATGCGTTTGAAGAAGGCTAAGGAAAGCAAGCCTCAATAAAATGCTGGCTGAAATCGGATGCACTGGGCCACTGGTGCAGAACACAGTGCAACGCTTTAACAGGTATTCAAGCAGAGTGGATCTAACATACTCTAATTGTGATGTTCTGTCTGTGGGGTCGATCAATTCACTTAAACAGACAGCTGTCTTCATGTGAGAGTCTGGAATCCTACTCTGATTGAGTCCTGATAGCAGAGAGTTGATGTAACAGCTTTCAGTAAATAATCAAACTTTATGTAACTTGATCAAATTGTTCTACAATTTTCAGAAAGCTCTGGGTGCCAGTACTAATGTAGATGTTGCTGGACAGGTATGTTTATATATATTTATTTTTCTATTTTCTTTTCCTTTTTTTTTGGAGGCATTGAAATTGTGAAAATGGAAGCCTTTGAAATGTGGATTTATAGAAGAATGAGTAGAATTGGATGGAAAGAAAAGAAAAATAAACGATGAAGTGTTAAAACAACTAAAAATTAAAAGAGAAATACTAAATAGCATTCAAACAAGATAAGTGAGATTTCTGGGGCATGTTAAAAGACACAACAGCCTAATAAAAGTAATCTTGGAGGGAAAAATACAAGGTAAAAGAGACAGAGGCAGACCAAGACTAAAATAGACAAGTAACATCAAAGCATGGACAAGTCAGCCTATAACAACCTGCATCATCAAAGCAAGAGACAGAGTGGAATGGCGCTCCATGGTACTCAACTTTTGTTGCGGAGATGGCATTTGATGATGATGATTTCCTTTTAATTTTTTAACGATTTATATTTCATGTATTACTTTTCTTCTGATTTCATCATTTGTTTCCATTTGTTGTGCTTTCATCTTTCAGTATATTATACATACGAAATAAATATTATACTTGCAAATATAAGGAATTACAGAAGGATGAAGAGCAAACTTTTATTCTTCTGGGTGGCATTGGATTAGGTCGCCTACAACTGTGGAGCGCTAAATGAGCCCTATCGGAGTGTCACGACCTAAGTGACGAGAGTTGGGATATTTAGTCCACAGTAGAACGCCTGAAGGATTAACCATCAAATCTTTGATTATTTTAATTTATCGCAAAATTCTCGTCCCTTTTTCTTATCTTCCTGTATGCTATTTTCAGATTTCTGACCTGCATTCACAAAATTTATGTATTTTTTAACTGATCTATCGATTGTCCACGTTTTGTAACCATATATTCATATTTGCATAAATCCTTAACAAACGGTCAGAAAATTTGGCACCCACAAGAGATCTCAACTCAATTCGGTATAAATCAAGCACGGACAACTCTGGCCAGGACCTGCCAACCTCTATCATTTCATCATGTATAGACAGTCGCCATGTCCCTATTGGTCCGTCTCTTTTTCGTTTGCCAGGTGGTATCCATGTTAATGATGGGTGGCTATGACTTGTTCGTTCTATTATCAGATCGTGGCTTAGCCATTTCTAACGTCTTTGTTTCATTTCTTCACTGATATTGTTAATGTCTAATCGTCTAGCAACTCCCTTCTTTGTGATGTTTTTATCCCAACAGATGTTATGAAATTAAAGGTTTCCATTTGAAGTGGTTTTTCTCCGTCTGTTTGTTCACAACAACAGCAACTTCTTCAAGATGCTGGTCATCATTTCTCCCAGAAAAATATCTGGTCTCTCCTTTTTTTCTGTCTCCTATTTCCTGTTCAGCATAAATCACTTAAACCCAAGTATATTATTTTATTTTTTAACAGCTCTTATTAAATAGTCAACCTTTGTGTACAGCTTTTAGTTTTCCAAACTTTGTGTACAAACCTTTAGTAAATAGTAAAGCTTTATGTACACATGTTTGTAAATAATCAAACTTTGTGTACAACTCTTAACAAAAATGTTTGGTGTATATCTTTTAGTAAATAGTCACATTTTGTGTGCAGCTCTTAGTAAATAGTCCAATTTAGTTTACGGATCTTATTAAATAATCCAAGTTTGTGTACAGCTGTAAGTAAATAATCCAAGTTTGTGTACAGCTGTAAGTAAATAATCCAAGTTTGTGTACAGGTCTAAGTAAATAATCCAAGTTTGTGTACATCTGTAAGTAAATAATCCAAGTTTGTGTACAGCTCTAAGTAAATAATCCAAGTTTGTGTACAGCTGTAAGTAAATAATCCAAGTTTGTGTTCAACTCTAAGTAAATAATCCAAGTTTGTGTACAGCTCTAAGTAAATAATCCAAGTTTGTGTACAGCTCTAAGTAAATAATCCAAGTTTGTGTACAGCTCTAAGTAAATAATCCAAGTTTGTGTACAGCTCTAAGTAAATAATCCAAGTTTGTGTACAGCTCTAAGTAAATAATCCAAGTCTGTATACAGCTGTAAGTAAATAATCCAAGTTTGTGTACAGATATTAATAAATTATCAAAATGTATCTAACGTGATCAAATGTTTCTTCACTTTGCAGAAAGTGGATACCAAAGTTAAACTCGGGAATGGAGAAAAGGCATGTACATTTTATCTCTTTCTTTTCTCGTTTCGTTGAATTGTGTATGTATTTAGTACTTTTACTCCTTCTCCTTTCGTTGAATTGTGTATGTATTTAGTACTTTAACTCCTTCTCCTTTCGTTGAATTGTGTATGTATTTAGTACTTTAACTCCTTCTCGTTTCGTTGAATTGTGTATGTATTTAGTACTTTTACTCCTTCTCCTTTCGTTGAATTGTGTATGTATTTAGTACTTTAACTCCTTCTCCTTTCGTTGAATTGTGTATGTATTTAGTACTTTTACTCCTTCTCCTTTCGTTGATTTTTATGCCTACTTAGATCTTTACTTATTTCTCCTATTATTACATTATAGATACGTAAAATAAACATTATACCTGCGAAGTAAGATAAAACAGAAGGAAGTCGAGAAACGTTTTCTTTTCTTTCCCTCTGATTCACGTTTGATTAGGTCGCCTTTAACTGTGGAGCGCTAGATGAGTCTTTCGCCGGGCCACGGCCTAAGAGGAGAGAGATCGCATATTTGGTCCACACTAGCACGTTTGAAGAATTAAACATAAAATCCTTGATTATTTTAATATCTTTCAAAATGTTTCTTTTTTTTTGTTTTGTTTTACATCCTATGTGGTATTTTGAGGTTTTTTTTACCTGCATTCAAATGCTTTTGATGCATTTTTTTTTTACACTGATCCGTTCATTGCCCACGTTTCGTAACCAGATGTTCTTGTCCTTAATCTCCTGAACACGGTCGGAGGATAGGGCACTCACAAGAGATCTCCACTCAATCTGTTCTATTGCAAGCATGGACAATACTCCCAAAAGACCTGCCGGCCTCTATCATTTCATCATATTATAGTTTGTCGAGCATTTCAGAAAATGAGAAATATCTTATGGAGAAAATCTATGTCAATAGAAGTGAGGAAGAGAATTCATCAGCGCTATATAGAACCAATTCTGACCTATAGAAACGAATCATGGACAGTAGACAAACAAAAGAAAAGACGTTTAGAGGTCACAGAGATGGGATTTCTCAGAACAATGTTGAAAGTTCACTGGACAGCTAAAAAATCCAATGAAGAACTTTTCAAAGTAACCAACACAAAAAGGAAACTCTTTAAAAACATCAGAAAGAAGCAATCAACATTCTGTGGGCACATCATGAGAAGAGGAAAGTTGGAATACTTGGTTACAAATGGCAAATTAAACAAAATAAGATGGCGCTGACGACAAAGAGAGAAACCACTAGATAGCTTTGTGTCATGGCTTTTAAAACAGTCAACAACAGAACTGATACGATGCGCTGTAGATAGAAGATTGTGGAAGGACATGATCGCCACGCTAACCGGTATGGCACATGATGATGATAGTTTGTCGACTTGTACCCTAAGGTATGCCTGTTTTTCATTTGCCAGGTGATGTCCAGGTTAATGCTAGGTGTGAATGCCTGGTTCCTTCCATTCGCAGATCGTAGTCTCGCCATTTCCAACATCTTCTATTCCCTTTTTGATAATATTGTTGATGCCTAATCTTCTAGCAGTTTCCTTTCTTTGTGATGTTTTTTTTTATATTTATATAAATATAATATTATATAATATATATTATTATATTTTTGTGATGTTTTTATCCCAAATGATGTAATGAGTTTATAAGTTCCTACTCAAAGAGTCTTTCTCCACCTATTTCTTCACAACAACAGCAACTTCTTCAAGATATAGGTCATCATTTCTCCAAGAAAAATATCTGGTTCTCCAGTTCCTTTTCTGCATCTCCAATAACCTGTCCACCATACGTCCCATAGACCCAAAAATATTTACATTTTATGTAACAACTGCTAGTAAATATTCAAATTTGTGTAACGGACTCTTTGTAAAAAGTCAAATTTATATGACAGCCCTTAGTAAATATTGAAATTTCTGTAACGGAATCTTTGTAAATAGTGAACATTTATGTATGAACTCTTAGAAAAAAATAGTTACATTTGTGTACAGTTCTCAGTAAATAGTCAAAATGTGTGTACAGTTCTCAGTAAATAGTTAAAATTTGTGTACAGTTTTCAGTAAATAGTCAAAATTTGTGTACACCTTTTAGTTTTCCAAAATTTGTGTACACCTATTAGTAAATAGTACAACTTTGTGTACACCTGTTTGTAAATTATCAACCTTTCTGTACAACTCTTCATTTAAAAAAGTCAAATTTGGTGTATATCTTCTAGTAAATAGTCCAATTTTGTGTGCAGCTCTTAGCAAATAGTCCAATTTAGTTTACGAATCTTATTTAATAATCAAAGTTTGTGTACAGCTCTAAGGAAATAATCAAAGTTTGTGTACAGCTCTAAGGAAATAATCAACGTTTGTGTACAGATATGAATAAATTATCAAAATGTATCTTAACTTGATCAAATGTTTCTTATTTTCGCAGATCGTAGATGCCCAAGTTAAACTCGGTGATGGAAAAAAGGTATGTACATTTTTTTTTTCCTTTTCTTTTCTCGTTTCGTTGAATTGTATGTATATTGAGTACTTTCAGTCCTTCTCCTTTCGTTGATTGTTATGTCTTCTTAGTTCTTTACTTCGTTCTCCTATCACTACATTACAGAAACACAAAATAAACATTATACCTGCGAAGTAAGATAATACAGAACGAAGTCGAGAAATGTTTGAAATCAGTCGATCAACATGCATCTAACTTGATCAAATGTTTTAACAGCTCTCAGGAAATTGTTAAATTTTGTGTACAACTTTCAGTAAATTGTTAAACTTTGTCTACAATTTTTAGTAAATTGTTAAACTTTGTCTACAATTTTTAGTAAATTGTTAAACTTTGTCTACAACTTTTAGTAAATTGTTAAACTTTGTCTACAACTTTTAGTAAATTGTTAAACTTTGTCTACAACTTTTAGTAAATTGTTAAACTTTGTCTACAATATTTAGTAAATTGTTAAACTTTGTCTACAATTTTTAGTAAATTGTTAAACTTTGTCTACAACTTTTAGTAAATTGTTAAACTTTGTCTACAATTTTTAGTAAATTGTTAAACTTTGTCTACAATTTTTAGTAAATTGTTAAGCTTTGTCTACAATTTTTAGTAAATTGTTAAACTTTGTCTACAACTTTTAGTAAATTGTTAAACTTTGTCTACAATATTTAGTAAATTGTTAAACTTTGTCTACAATTTTTAGTAAATTGTTAAACTTTGTCTCCAACTTTTAGTAAATTGTTAAACTTTGTCTACAACTTTTAGTAAATTGTTAAACTTTGTCTACAACTTTTAGTAAATTGTTAAACTTTGTCAACAACTCTTACTAAATTGTTTAACTTTGTCAACAACTCTTACTAAATTGTTTAACTTTGTCAACAACTCTTACTAAATTGTTTAACTTTGTCTACAACTTTTAGTAACTTATTACACTTTGTGTACAACTAAGTTATATATACTAAGTAATAAGTGATCAAAATTGTGTATGTACTGAAGGGAGGTCAAAAAGTAATGCACACCAATGTTTTTCTCGGCTAATAATAAAGATAGGAATATGAAATTTTGCACACTAGGAATATGACATGTTCCAATTATGTGCACCAAATTGCACAGCATTCTGATAAATATTACGCAATCTATGAACCGTTAAAATGGAGCTTGTCAACAATGTCCGTTACAAACAGCGAATTGTCATAGAATTTCTGGTTGCGGAAAAAGAAACTGTGGCAAACATTCATAAACGACTGTGTGCAGTGTACAAATGTTCTGCAGTCGATAGGAGCACAGTTAGTCGCTGGGTTCATAGAATTAAAGCTGCAGAAAGTGTACGAGTGGAGCTGCATGATTTACCACGTTCTGGACGTGTTGCCTCGGCTACCAGCACAGACATGTTAAACCGGGCTGATGCCATTATTCGTAAGGATAGGCGTATCACTAGTCAGCAATTGGCATTGCAGCTTACAGTCAGCAAGGGAAGTGCAATCGCAATTTTTAAAACTCTCGGATATTCAAAGATTTGCGCTCGATGGGTTCCTCGGTGCCTAACAAATGATCACAGAGTTCAAAGGAAAACATTCTGTTCTGAATTGTTGGAGCGTTTCGGTGTTTTGACGGAGAAATGTTTTTGTCAAAAAGTGTTACCGGTGACGAAACGTGGGCACATTATTATGAGCCTGAAACAAAAATGCAGTCAATGGAATGGCATCATCCGCAGTCACCAAAAAGAAAAAAATTCAAAACATCTCCATCAGCCGGAAAGGTGATGATCACTGTCTTCTGGGACATTGATGGTGTGATTCTTGTTGATGTAATGACAAGAGGTGAGACAATCAACTCGACAGCTTACATCAATACACTGACAAAACTCAAAAATCGGTTCCACAGAGTTCGGCCTAATAAGCCATCTGCAGATTTGTTGCTTCAACATGACAATGCACGCCCTCACACAAGTCTGGTAACACGGGAAGCAATCAACAAATTTGGTTGGACTGTACTGCCCCATCCTCCTTACAGCCCTGATCTGGCTCCCTCAGATTTCCATCTGTTTGGACCACTCAAAAAATTCCTGCGTGGGACACACTTTGACAATGATGAGTATGTGATCCGTGCAGTTAAAAAATGGCTACGCGAGCAGGACAAAACTTTGTACAAACGAGGCATTCATGACCTAGTTTCGCGTTGGCGTAAGGCAATACGCTTGGACGGAGATTATGTTGAAAAATAGGTAGTGTAAAGGGATGTTCAGCTACAATCTGTGAAAATTTCACACATTTTGCCCGAATAATTTCCGAGAAAAAAATTGGTGTGCATTACTTTTTGACCTCCCTACGTATATAGCTTTAGCATCTCCTTTTTGTTGCATTTCAATCTCTTTGCATCTCCCTTTTAGTCATGCTTCTTTTGCTTCATTGCATTTTATACAATTTCTTTTTTTAATCTCTGATACTCATCTTTGTTTTCTTTATTTCTTCTTCTTGTATCCATTAGCTGCAAAATATCGTCTGTCATCCATTTCTTCCTTGAATTTGTCCTCACTGGTGGTATGAACTCTTTTGATGTTTGTTGCATTGATTCTTTTAGCATTTCCCACTGTTCATCAATACTTTGTATCTTCTCTATTGCATTGCACCGGTTCTGAATTGTGATTTTATATTTGTCTTGCAGCTTCTTGTCTGATTTGAGTAAATCTAAATTTAACTTGATGTTAACTGAGGCTCGTTTTGCTGCTTTTAATTTTACTCTAAGCTTTTCCACAACTGGTACATGATCAATATTGCAATCTGCCCCTGGTCTAGTTTCCACACACACCAGACTGTTTCTAAATCTATTGCTTATCATTATATAATCAATTTGATTACGTGCGTTGTCCCGTGGGCTTTTCCATGTCCACAGACGTCTTGGATGTTGCTTAAACCAGGTGTTTCCTATCATCATGTTGTGTGTTCTTGCCCAGTCAATAAGTTTCTCACCTCTTTCATTCCTCTCGCCTAAGCCATAATGACCAACTACTTCCTCAACTCTTTCCTTTCCTACTTTTGCGTTAAAATCCCCTAGAACTATGGTGTTTTCATGTGGTTTGCATTTATGAAGTGCCTCATTTAACTCGTTGTAAAATTTAACAATATTTCCTCTAGACTGTCTGCTGTTGGTGCATAAACTTGTATAAGATTTATGTCTCTTGGGTTTCCATTCAATTTCACTAAAAGGACTCTGTCAGATATTGGGTAAAAGCCTTTCACTGTTCTTGCTCTTTCTGCATTAAAGATGATACCTACTCCTCTTTGGTGTTCAGTACCTCCAGAATAGATTATTTTATGTTTATCAGAATATATATCCCCTGATCCGGTGTATCTCATTTCGCAAAGTCCCAGTAATTGTAAACCCATTCTTTTCATTACTTGTATGTTGTTTTCTAGTTTACCCTTCTGCATGAGTGTTCTCACATTCCAAGTACCTATCGTTAGAGTTTGTTTAATCTTTATTTTGCTTACAGTAGCTTGATGACGATCGGGTATCACCTGTAGCACATGATGTCTCCTACCGAACGAGGGTTTTCCATGGGAACCCCCCTTAACGTTGTTGTCGTTATGTCTACTGTTGTGGCGATTCATGATTATACAAAGAAATTACGACGGTGGTTTTCTGTTGCCTTCCGTCGGTTTGTTTACGGTTGACTCCCCTAGCCTTTGACTAAAAAGTCTCACCTACAAGGCAGTGGTATTGTTTTAATTCGGGGTACCCTCCCTTAGCCTTTTACTCTCCCGAGCTTACCTGCAAGGCAGCAGAACAGCCACAGGTTGTACTGTTTACTGCATACAGTAGCAGGTAAAATTACCCGAGCTGACAGTCTTAGTAAATAGTCAAACGTATTGTAAATCTTATTGTAGATTGTCAAATTTGATGTAACAACTTTTAGTAAAATGTTTAACTTGACGTAACATGCCAACATTGCCTTTTAATGTATAGTATCTTCTGGATGTCAATCTCGGTGCATCACAGTTGCGACCGGCATGTATATTTTCTCGTTCTTCTGATTCTCCTTTTGTTGAATATTTTTAAATATTTACCTCACATCTTCCCTCTTCTTTCATTGATTTATATTCATGTTTATATGATCTCCTCAATCTTCTTTCATTGATTTATATTCATGTTTATATGATCTCCTCAATCTTCTTTCATTGATTTATATTCATGTTTATTTGATCTCTTCCATCTTCTTTCATTGATATATATTCATGTTTGTTATATATATCAGTCTCTAGGGAGCCGCGATAGCTCAGTGGTTGATGAACTGGACTGCAAAGGACAAGAGGTTGGGTTCGGTCCCAACCGACGGCTTCCGGGTTCACCCAAACTTAAATGGGTACCGCATTTTTTTTCTGGGAAAGCAAATCGGTACGGGCGTAATACCGACCACATTACCCCAAAAATCATGTGCTGAATGTCTGTAAAATTTATGGTAACTAATACCATATTCCTTATACGCCACTTGGCGTGACTGGGGTACTTTAGTTGTGCACTTTACATATCAGTGTACTTGGACAATATCACACAGACTGCAACACCATCAAAAGGTTTACATGTCGGTATACACAACTTGAGAACTATTACTCTGAGAGGATTTTGAAGCCAGGAGGCGACGGTCACGCACCTGATCGCGTTTATGTTCACCAAGCTACTTCTTCCATTTTTGTCTTGGAATACATTCAGATATTGTTGTCTGCTTCTCTGCCTTGTAACCCGTACACGTATTCTTGTCTGCCTACCTGTCATACAATCTTCTTCTTCTTCTTCTTCTTCTTCTTCTTCTTCTTTCCTTCCTCATCTGCCTTTCAGCGTCGAGAGCAGATATAATTTGTGATTTTTTGCTCTTCTGTCCGCCTCTGCTGCTGTTATGTTTCCTAGTGCTCCTAATATTCCGTCGCTCCATCTTTTTCTTGGTCGAACCTTGGGTCTAGTGTTTTCGTAACGTTTGCTGAAGGCTCGTTGTGTTGTGTTTTGTTCTTTCTGCCTTGTCACGTGGCCAAACCATTTTATCTGTTGTTTCCTTATATATTCTATGGTGGGGGCTATTCCTAGCTTCTATTTCTCAGTTCTTCATTTCTGATCTTATCTCTAAGTCTGTTTCCTGTCATTCGTCTAACACATTTCATCTCAGTAGAGGTTATTTTTCTTACTGTTCTTGCATCTAGGGTCCAGGTCTGGCATTGATAGCACAACGTTGTGTCATACAATGCTATCATTTATTACAGACTTCCGCATTATCATAGAACCGTGTATTCTATGTCAATGTATCATATCAGCAATAGCTTCCATTTTCCTCTCAATCAACTTTTTTCACTTCATCAACTTTTTAATCTCAAAAGAATTTTGCTACTTTATGTCCAGAAATTATGAAAATGTAAGTATATATACGGGCTCTTAGTAAATAATCAAATTTAATGTTTCGGCTCTTAGTAAATAGTCAGTTTTTTGTATTATGGGTTTTTAGTAAAGTCATACGTTTTGTTTCAGAGTTTTGATCTATAGTCATACATTTTGTACTGGGATCTTAGTAAATAGTCATACATTTTGTACTGGGAATTTAGTAAATAGTCATACATTTTGTACTGGGATCTTAGTAAATAGTCATACATTTTGCACTGGAATCTTTGTAAATAATCATACATTTTGTACTGGGAATTTAGTAAATAGCCATACATTTTGTACTGGGATCTTATTAAATAGTCATACATTTTGTACTGGGATCTTAGTAAATAGTCATACAATTTGTTCTGGGATCTTAGTAAATAGTCATACATTTTGTACTGGGATCTTAGTAAATAGTCATACATTTTGTACTGGGATCTTAGTAAATAGTCATACATTTGCAACTGAATCATTTTATATTTTCAGGGGGAAAGCGCACAAAAAAGAAATGCTCGTGAAGCCGAAAACGCGAATCAAGATCCTGACTCATCGGTAAGAACAATTGTTTATCTTTTCTGTAAACATCCTCTTGATGTTTTGTTGTCAATATTTGTGTTATGTTTTCTTTGATGATTCAAAGCAGATGAGGAAGGAGAGAAGATTAGAAGATGTTTTTCCTTGAGTGTAGTGGCAATCTTGTTAAGTCGCGTGTATTGTAGGACACGGAATGAGAGTCTGAGTCCTATACTCTGAAATGGTGAAAAAACAAATATTTGGTCCGCAGTGCCATGTGCAGACATTATAGAATAGACAACAAGGGATATTGATATATTTAAATACTAAATTGTACTAATCATACCTATATATATATATAAGGCTGGGCGATGTATGAAGAATGGCAAACAATCGTATTCCCAAACAAATATTGTATGGTGAACTTAAGGATGAAAAGAGACCAAAGAGCAGACCAGTGCTGAGATATAAGGATGTTTGCAGGGCTTCCTTGAGGGAATTTTCTATAAGTGAAAGAAACTGGAAAAATGTGGCTGCGGATCGTAACACATGGAGAGCAAAAATAAAAAATGGCACAGGAACTTTCTGAGACAGTGCTGATATCAAATTCAGAAGACAAAAGGCGCAAGAGAAAAGAGACAAGGCCAGGTACGGCAAATACACCTTGCTCGTTCTGTAGATGGATCTGTCTGTCCAGGATTGGCAAATTCAGCCACGAGAGAAGATGTTCAGTAAAGCAGCACCCAGTATGAGACACTAATGCTTTACCAAACTACTGACTTATCATGATTGCTTGCTACCAACCGTCTGTCAAGACGACAAAGACCATATATATATATATATATATATCAGGAAGAAACAATCATCATTTTGTGGCCACGTGATGAGAAGAGAACAGCTGGAATTTATTGAAAATTGAGGGACGAAGAGATACAGGGAAGCAAAGAGAAAAGATATCAGATAGCTTAAGAGAATGGCTTGGCAGAAGGTCAACAACGGAATCATCATCATCATTGAGTGCCGTCACCGTATCGAAGGTTGGCTACCATGGAGAGCCATTCTGCTCTGTCTCTTGCTTTGATGGTGCTGATTGTCATAGGCTTACTTGTCCATCTTTTGATGTTACTCGTCCGTGTTAGTCTTGGTCTGCCTCTGCCACTTTTACCTTGTATTTTCCCTTCCAATATTACTTTTATTAGGCTGTTGTGTCTTTTAACATGATCCAACAATTTCATTTGTCTTGTTCTAATTGTGTTTAGTAGTTCTCTTTTCATTTTTATTTGTTTTAAAACGTCATCATTTTTATTTTATTTTCTTTCCATTCAACAACGGAAACGATAAATAAATGTCGAGATCGAAAGTTGCGGAGAGACATGACCACCTACGCCAGCAGGCTCGGTACTTGATGATGATGATGATGATGATGATATATATATATATATGGATGGATACGCCTTTGAATTTGGTCAGATTCATTACCACATGGAGTTACGCTAAATATTGATGCGTAAATGCCATATTTTTCTGCATTGTCGACCATTTATCGGATCAAATAAACTCTAAACTCGAACATTTGTATCTAACATAGATATCTAGGGAGAGTGGGTGACCGAATCGATAGCTTGTCGTGCATCAAACCAGGAGGACATGGGTTTCAATCGGAACCGGGTCATACTTTTTTTTTTTTTTTAAATCGTGGGTGAAATAAAACTCAGATCCAAAATTCTTGCAATGATTCTTGCACTGGGCATGCGGCCATTATTCTATGTTTCTATAAAGTCCTAGACGGACACCAGGATAGGAAAATACCGATAAGATAGTTTTTTTTTTTAAATATTAACTCTCCAGAGGCGTGAACATTGTCGGAACGGGAAGGGGGGGGGGGGAAACTAGGGAAATGCTCCAATGGTAGTCAGTACTACCGCTGAGAGGACAGTAGTCACCATAGTAGATTGGTTCGGTTCATTTGAGGTTATGTCTACTTATTGTGTTTCGTCTACTTCTAGAGGTTTTCACTATGTCTTAAGTTCTGCCTACTCGTTGAGATCTTGTCTACTTCTTGAAATTTTTTTCTACTTCTTGAGGTTGTGTATACCTCTTAAGATGTGTTCTACTTCTTGATATTTTGTTTACTTCTTGAGGTTTTGCCTACTTCTTGTGGTTTTGCCTACTACTTGAGGTTTTGTTTACTTCTTGTAGTTTTGCCTACTTCTTGTGGTTTTGCCTACTTCTTGAGGTTTTGCCTACTTCTTGTGGTTTTGCCTACTTCTTGAGGTTTTGTCTACTTGAGTTTTTATCTACTTCTTGAAGTTTTTCCTATGCCTTCAGTTTTGCCTACTTATTGAGGTATTGTCTACTTCTTGAGGTTTGTTCTGCTTCTTTGATTTTATCTACCTCCTTAGGTTTTATCTACTTCTTGGAGTATTATCTACTTCGTGAAGTTTTTTCTACAGCTTGTGGTTTCATCTACTTTTTGTGGTTTTGTCTACTTCTTGAGGTTTTGTCTATTTCTTGAGTTTTTCTACTTCTAGAGGTTTTGCCTACTTCTTGAGGTTTTGCCTACTCCTTGAGGTTTTGTCTACTCCTTGAGGTATTGTCTACTCCTGGAGGTTTTGTCTACTCCTTGAGGTTTTGTCTACTCCTTGAGGTTTTGTCTACTCCTTGAGGTTTTGTCTACTCCTGGAGGTTTTGTCTACTCCTTGAGGTTTTGCCTACTTCTTGAGGTTTTGTCTACTCCTGGAGGTTTTGTCTACTCCTTGAGGTTTTGCCTACTTCTTGAGGTTTTGTCTACTCCTGGAGGTTTTGTCTACTCCTTGAGGTTTTGCCTACTTCTTGAGGTTTTGTCTACTCCTGGAGGTTTTGTCTACTCCTTGAGGTTTTGCCTACTTCTTGAGGTTTTGTCTACTCCTGGAGGTTTTGTCTACTCCTTGAGGTTTTGTCTACTCCTGGAGGTTTTGTCTACTCCTTGAGGTTTTGCCTACTTCTTGAGGTTTTGTCTACTCCTTGAGGTTTTGTCTACTCCTTGAGGTTTTGTCTACTCCTTGAGGTTTTGTCTACTCCTTGAGGTTTTGTCTACTCCTGGAGGTTTTGTCTACTCCTTGAGGTTTTGCCTACTTCTTGAGGTTTTGCCTACTTCTTGAGGTTTTGTCTACTTCTTGAGGTTTTGTCTACTCCTTGAGGTTTTGTCTACTCCTGGAGGTTTTGTCTACTCCTGGAGGTTTTGTCTACTCCTTGAGGTTTTGTCTACTCCTGGAGGTTTTGTCTACTCCTTGAGGTTTTGCCTACTTCTTGAGGTTTTGCCTACTTCTTGAGGTTTTGTCTACTCCTTGAGGTTTTGTCTACTCCTGGAGGTTTTGTCTACTCCTTGAGGTTTTGCCTACTCCTTAAGGTTTTGCCTACTTCTTGAGGTTTTGCCTACTCCTTGAGGTTTGCCCACTTCTTGTGGTTTTGCCCACTTCTTGTGGTTTTGTCTACTTCTTGAGGTTTTGCCTACTTCTTGAGGTTTTGCCTACTTCTTGAGGTTTTGTTTACTTATTGAGGTTTTGCCTACTTCTTGAGGTTTTGTCTACTTCTTGAATTTTTGTCTACTTTTTGAAGGTTTTGCCTACTTCTTGAATTTGTGTCTACTTCTTGAGTTTTTGTCTACTTCTTGACTTTTTGTCTACTTCTTGAGTTTTTGTCTACTTCTTGACTTTTTGTCTACTTCTTGAGATTGTGCCTACCTCTTAGAGAGACACGATCCATTCACCCACAGATCGAATCTTCCAGGTTATTTTAGAACACAATTAGCCGTATTCAATGTTGGCGGAAATGATTTCCTTTGAGATTGACGTGCTTGTTTCGTGTGTTTAAATGTTTGCTGGGAGGTACGTTTTTACTCATTTGTTTCTGTGATGGGAAATTTCTTAGTCCTTGATGGTCATTGGTTAGGCTAGATCAGTGTCTCCGCCCATTATTTAATTTGACAGCCAATCAAGAATTATTTTAGTATTTGACCTAATTTCCTTGTACTTCCATGTTTCCCAGTGCGTATGGAGCAAGTAGTTGGGTGTAATGTATACAGCATCACTGCAATTATTTGCCTGTTCCCTTAACAGTACTGAGCAAGTAGTTGGGTGTAATGTAGACCGCATCACTGCAATTATTTGCCTGTTTCCTTAACAGTACTGAGCAAGTAGTTGGGTGTAATGTAGACCGCATCACTGCAATTATTTACATGTTCGCTACACAAAAGGGCAAAGTTCTTACATAAATGGTTCATATTTTGCTTTAAAAGAATAATTATTCTATTCATGAAGGAGACTTAAATATAAAATGTGAACTCATAAATGCGAAAACTTTTCTAAGATATGGGATATGTGTTCTTGAAATCTGTACGTTTGTAGCTTAAATAAGTTATAGGAAACTCTTTATACAGAAGGCGGCAATTTGATCATCAGAAGCAAACCCTTTCGTGCAGGTTTTCTGCAATTTAGCTTCTTGATACTCCACGTGAGATTTACCCGGCTGTGTTATGGCGTGTGTTGTTGCTGATATGATATAGCTGCAGCTACCTTTCTTCTTTTTTTTATCCTTCAATGAGATGAGATGTTAATTCGGATGATTCCACTGGCACGGGCGGTTGATCAATTATAGATTCTAATTCGTTTGTAGTGATACCGGGGCCTTCGATTAACCATAACTATCGGGCGTTAAAACAATGTAGCACTTCTTCAACTGTTTAATCCTAATGATGATTCGACGATTAGAGGCCACAGAGATGGGATTTCTCAGAAGAATGTTGAAAGTTCCCTGGACAGTTAAAAAGGCCAATGAGGAAATTCTCAAAGAGGC
>JAVIAB010000026.1:26955378-27080378 GCA_032433765.1 Megaustenia siamemsis | reverse complement strand
CCAACATATGACTACCTTCTTCTCTTGTTGTCTCTTCTCATCACATGGCCAACATATGACTACCTTCTTCTCTTGTTGTCTCTTCCCATCACATGGTCAACAAATGGCCACCTTCTTCTATTGTTGTCTCTTCTCATCACATGGCCAACATATGACTACCTTCTTCTCTTGTTGTCTCTTCTCATCACATGGCCAACATATGACTACCTTCTTCTCTTGTTGTCTCTTACCATCACATGGCCAACATATGGCCACCTTCTTCTCTTGTTGTCTCTTCTCATCACATGGCCAACATATGACTACCTTCTTCTCTTGTTGTCTCTTCTCATCACATGGCCAACATATGACCACCTTCTTCTCTTGTTGTCTCTTCTCATCACATGGTCAACATATGGCCACCATCTTTTCTTGTTGTCTCTTCTCATCACATGGTCAACATATGGCCACCATCTTTTCTTGTTGTCTCTTCTCATCACATGGTCAACATATGGCCACCATCTTTTCTTGTTGTCTCTTCCCATCACATGGTCAACATATGGCCACCATCTTCTCTTGTTGTCTCTTCTCATCACATAACCAACAAATGACCACCTTCTTCACTTGTTGTTCCTTCTCATCACATGGTCAACATATGGCCACCATCTTTTCTTGTTGTCTCTTCCCATCACATGGTCAACATATGGCCACCATCTTCTCTTGTTGTCTCTTCTCATCACATAACCAACAAATGACCACCTTCTTCTCTTGTTGTTCTTTCTCATCACATGGTCAACATATAGCCACCATCTTCTATTGTTGTCTCTTCTCATCACATGGCCAACATGTGACCACCTTCTTCACTTGTTGTTCCTTCTCATCACATGGCCAACATGTGACCACCTTCTTCACTTGTTGTTCCTTCTCATCACATGGCCAACATGTGACCACCTTCTTCACTTGTTGTTCCTTCTCATCACATGGCCAACATATGACCACCTTCTTCACTTGTTGTTCCTTCTCATCACATGGCCAACATATGACCACCTTCTTCACTTGTTGTTCCTTCTCATCACATGGCCAACATGTGACCACCTTCTTCACTTGTTGTTCCTTCTCATCACATGGCCAACATGTGACCACCTTCTTCACTTGTTGTTCCTTCTCATCACATGACCAACATATGACCACCTTCTTCACTTGTTGTTCCTTCTCATCACATGGCCAACATATGACCACCTTCTTCACTTGTTGTTCCTTCTCATCACATGGCCAACATATGACCACCTTCTTCACTTGTTGTTCCTTCTCATCACATGGCCAACATGTGACCACCTTCTTCACTTGTTGTTCCTTCTCATCACATGGCCAACATATGACCACCTTCTTCACTTGTTGTTCCTTCTCATCACATGGCCAACATATGACCACCTTCTTCACTTGTTGTTCCTTCTCATCACATGGCCAACATGTGACCACCTTCTTCACTTGTTGTTCCTTCTCATCACATGGCCAACATATGACCACCTTCTTCACTTGTTGTTCCTTCTCATCACATGGCCAACATATGACCACCTTCTTCACTTGTTGTTCCTTCTCATCACATGGCCAACATATGACCACCTTCTTCACTTGTTGTTCCTTCTCATCACATGCTCAACATGTGACCACCTTCTTCTATTGTTGTCTCTTCTCATCACATGGTCAACATGTGACCACCTTCTTCTCTTGTTGTCTCTTCTCATCACATGGCCAACATGTGACCACCTTCTTCTCTTGTTGTCTCTTCTCATCACATGGCCAACATGTGACCACCTTCTTCTCTTGTTGTCTCTTCTCATCACATGGCCAACATGTGACCACCTTCTTCTCTTGTTGTCTCTTCTCATCACATGGCCAACATGTGACCACCTTCTTCTCTTGTTGTCTCTTCTCATCACATGGCCAACATGTGACCACCTTCTTCTCTTGTTGTCTCTTCTCATCACATGGCCAACATATGACCACCTTCTTCTCTTGTTGTTCCTTCTCATCACATGGCCAACATATGACTACCTTCTTCTCTTGTTGTTCCTTCTCATCACATGGCCAACATATGACTACCTTCTTCACTTGTTGTCTCTTCTCATCACATGACCAACATATGTCCACCTTTTTCTCTTGCTGTCTCTTCTCATCACATAACCAACAAATGACCACCTTCTTCACTTGTTGTTCCTTCTCATCACATGGTCAACATATGACTACCTTCTTCTCTTGTTGTTCCTTCTCATCACATGGCCAACATATGACTACCTTCTTCTCTTGTTGTCTCTTCTCATCACATGACCAACATATGTCCACCTTTTTCTCTTGCTGTCTCTTCTCATCACATAACCAACAAATGACCACCTTCTTCTCTTGTTGTCTCTTCTCATCACATGGCCAACATGTGACCACCTTCTTCACTTGTTTACAGCTGATACCTTTGATTTCTTTCTCATTTCTCTTATTTCTGCATTAATCTTGAATTCAATGACATACCAAGTATTTTCTTCATGTCTATGTAAATGTGTATGTTTACCTTACAATCTAATTCATTAAAATCTTCAGGAACGTGAACATTCTGAAAGTGAAAAGAAGGATAAAGGTCATCAACCTTTCCCTACCTTCTTCAGCTTTAATGGACAGGCATGTATATTTGTTTGTTAGTTTCGACTTTTACCTCCTACATGCCTATTCATCCATCGATAGATAGAGAGCAAAAGTATAGCTCATTGAAGAAGGAAGAAACAATAAGTAGCGACAGTGTAATAGTAGAGAAAAGAACACATTTAAAATGTACAATATATGAAATAGTATGAGGGAACCACGAGTATAGCTTCAGAAAATATAGCTGATGGGTGTTTTCACTGCTAAAAGACATTTGAAATGTTGTTACTGACGAAGACTTTAGTCGAAAAGTCGTAGTTTATGTTATGTGTTTTCTACAGCTCTACTCGTGGTCCTGAATAAAATGTAATATATTGTATGTTTGTGTTTATGTATACTTGGGAATCAATGCGTGTATTTCTGATTGATACTACAAGGAACTCCATTTGTGTATTTCTAACTGATACTCAAACGTAACTACCTACCTTAGACTTAGTGATAAAGTACTAGTTACCACAACTGTCTTGATATCACAGCTGGAGTCGCGGGTAAGCTGTCAATGACTGTCTTCTGCCTCTCTATATCAACCTTCATAATTGGTGTGGATAATACACAAAAATGCATTGACAATAAGTATTCAATATTATAAGCAAAGAATTACAGAGATAATAGGAGCTTTAGACGAATTAAATGTGGACTGGTTGGTCTCAAGGAGAGACGCCGGTCTCGAGAGAGAGAGAGAGGTTGTGGGTTCAAATCCTGGCTGCACCAGTTGGGATTTTTATTCATGATTTCTGTCTGCGGATCCCACCCCTGGTCTCAGCAGCGAGGCCCGGCTTGAAACGTCAATTACTCCCCAACGGAAAAATATGAGTACCTCCAAAGACGGAGTTATCTGCCTGTGCGGCGAGAGAATGCATACAGTTGTCAGGGATAAAACGGAATTACCACGCAAAATTCAGTTCTTAGTCTCTAGGGATTTCGTCAGAGGTTAAAAAAAAACCCGACGAACGCAAAAACGAATATGTAGATGCATTGCTTTGATAAACATAAATTGTGAGCACAAATTTTAAAATTTCCTCTACAAGTGTCTTTCCATCATTGGGTTGTATGTCCTTTGCAAAACGTTGCTCTCTTCACAGCCCGTTTGAAAGAATCTCTGTCTCTAGCCAGATCTCCCACAAAACGTTGCTCTCTTCACAGCCTGTTTGAAAGAATCTCTGTCTCTAGTCAGATCTCCCACAGAACGTTGCTCTCTTCACAGCCCGTCTGTAAGATTTTCTGTCTCTAGTCAGATCTCCCACAGAACGTTGCTCTCTTCACAGCCCGTCTGTAAGATTTTCTGTCTCTAGTCAGATCTCCCACAGAACGTTGCTCTCTTCACAGCCCGTCTGTAAGATTTTCTGTCTCTAGTCAGATATTTTTTCCGGTTGTTTCCAAAATGGAGGAATTATTTTTCTCCGGCTTGATATATAACCGTTGATCAGAGGTTTAACAAGCCGCTATCGTAAAAACGTTGTTGTTAATGAAACGTAGACCTCATTCGAAAATAAATGTCTAAGGAAAATACTTGGTATAGAATGGAACGAATTCAAAACAAACGAGGAAATTAGAGAAATCGCCAATCAACCACTAATATCTTCAGTAATAAAGAAAAGACGATGGTCATATGTTGGACATGTGATTAGAAGAGATAATAACCGAATAGCAAAGCAAGCTCTCATATGGGAAACAACAGGTAAAAGAAAAAGATGAATACCCAGGGAGACACTGAGAAGAACATTCATGAGAGAGGCAAGAGCAGCAGGAGTCGGCTCCCTCAATGAGATAGAACTGCTTGCACAGAACAGAGACAGATGGCGAGATTTGATAAAATATCTTTAAAAGAAAACTGCTAGAACAAAAAAACAAAAATTCATATAGGAGAAGGTGTATCTTGGTCTACGCCCTATGGGCCGGTTACGGCTCGAAAGGTCAATAGATAGATAGATAGATAGTCAGATCTCCCACAGAACGTTGCTCTCTTCACAGCCTGTCTGTACGAATCTCGGTCTCTAGCCAGATCTCCCACGTATTCTAGTGTCATGCTCAAGTCTAAATGACGTCTTGAAACAACTTTCTTGGCGTATCGCTTTCTCGTCTCCTTGATTCCGTAGCTCCCATTTCTGTCCTGTACGCCCCGCTGCCTTGTCCTGTACGTCCCACTGCCTGTGTTGACTTGATCATAGTATTCTAATTTCTTCTGTAGGATGCTTTTATAGGCCAGTTCTCATAATCCAGGTCTTTTAATGTCTTTGTTTATCTTTTTTCATTATTTACGACATTCCATATAGTCTGATTTGTCCATGAATAAACATGAACAAAGTTAATCTTTCTGTGAAAGATTATATGATTACCCAAATATCATGAAAAATAAACAATACATTGTGTGAAATAGCTAACCCTAGGTCATGTTTCTAGTTCACTTACTTAATACGACTGGCTTGGCAGAAGGTCAACAACAGAAATGATAAATAACTGTCGAGATCGAAAGTTGTGGAGAGACATGATCACCTACGCCAGCAGGCCCGGTAGTTCATGATGATGATGAATAGCTTTTGTATGTTAATGCTCTATATTTTCTACTTCTCTATATTGAATATTCAATATATTCATTATTTTACGTTTTTTTTAAATTATCTCATATGTAATTACCAGAGCCAATGTATATAATAGAATTAGTGCATAGATTGGTAAGTATATTTAAATCAACAATGTAAATGAGTAGAAGTAATGGTTATATCGAAGAAACATTCATCACCATCATGCAGCATAAAAATAAAAAGGACACATTTGAAACAAGTACAACGCCTCAAATACTTGGGCACAATAATAACATCAGATGGGAGATGCACCATTGAAATAAAAAGCAGAATAGCTCAGGCCAAAAAAGCATTTCAGAAAATGAAAAATATCTTATTCAACAAATCTATGTCAATATAAATGAGAAAGAGAGTTCATCGGTGTTATATAGAACCAATTCTGACCAATGGACGCGAATCATGGACAGTAGACAAACAAATGAAAAGACGATTAGAGAGCCACAGAGATGAGATTTCTCAGAAGAATGTTGAAAGTTCCCTGGACAGCTAAAAAGACCAATGAGGAAATTCTCAAAGAGGCCAACACAAAAAGGCAGCTCCTAAAAAACATCAGAAAGAAACAACATTTTTCGGGCACATCATGAGAAGAGGAGAGCTGGAATACTTGGTTACAACTGGCAAAATAAAAGGAAAGAGAGATCGCGGACGACAAAGAGAGAAAATACTGGACAGCTTTGTGTCATGGCATGGAAAACAGTCAACAACAGAACTGATACGATGCACTGTAGATAGAAGATTGTGGACGGACATGATCGCCTACGCCAACCGGTATGGCACATGATGATGATGATGTAAATGAGTACTTAAATGAAATAAATATCCGGGTTCATAATGAACAATCAAATCTATGTAAACGATAAATGAAATAAATATCTCGGTTCGTAATAAATAATCAAGACTATGTACAATTTTAGGATTGCCTTAAGATCTATCTCACTGGAAATTTTCAGAACCCCGGACAGAATAACAATGAAGGAAAGAATCACAGTTACCCACCTCCACCTTTCTTTGGATCCCATCATTTTGGTCAGGCATGTATATTTGTTTGTTAGTTTCGACTTTTACTTTCAATGATACTTCAAATTTTTTGTTTCTTTTTTCTTCTATTTTAGCAGTTGTAACCAAATACTCCAACTTTCCTCTTCTCATGATGTGCCCGAAAAAATGTTGATTGCTTCTTTCTAATATTTGTTAGGAGTTCCCTTTTTGTGAACTTAAGTGGGTATCGATTTTTTTCTGGGAAAGTTAAACGGCACGGGCGTAATACTGACCACATTGCACCAAAAATCATGTGCTGAAGGTCTGTAAAATGTATGGTCACTAACACCATATTCCCTATACGCCATTTGCCGAGACGGGGCTCTTTAATTTTTTTAAAAATCTAGTTAAATACATCTGGGTCATTTGCATAATTTATTGACTTAGTCGCTAGCTTGTAATCTCTCAGCCAATTGGTTACCTCTAGATGACTATTGTGTCAAAGTTTGTAAAACATAACTTCATCTTGACATTTTAGTTTACCTGTGAGTTGTAAAAATAATTCCAACATTAACTCTAAGAGTGACATCTCTGTCCTAAACTAAACTTGCCCCCCAGCGTTTGTTCATCAACCTAATTTCTGGACAAAGTCGAGTCAAGAATTAGTTCCACGCTATACCAAGTATTTTCCTTAGACATTTATTTTCGAATGCGTTCAAATTTTTTTCTATATCTCTTGTTGTTTTCCAGCTCTCACACGCATACGTAAGGGTTTGATTTGAAAAGTCTAAGTTTTTTGTTTGTGCTGATGAGTTTTGATTTCCACAACTTTTCAACGCTTCTGAAAGACATTGCTGCTTTAGCTATTCTGATTTTAATTTCTTTGTCAAATTCAGAAGACAAAAGTCGCAAGAGAAAATAGACAAGGCCAAGCAACACAAATACACCTTGTTCATTCTGCGGACGGATCTGTCTATCCATTATTTGCAGAATCAGCCACGAGAGAAGCTGTTCAGTAAAACAACATCCAACATAAGACACTAACATTTTACCAAACTTCTGACTTATAATTGCTTGCTACCAACCGTCTGTCAAGACGCTAAAGGCCATACTATACAACCCAAGCAACATCACTATCTCCCATTATGTGATATATTATATCCTAGTCTATATACTATCAGGGAGCCGCGATAGCTCAGTAGTTAGTAAACTGGACTACAAACGAGAAGAGGTAGGGTTCGATCACAATCGACGGCTTCCGGGTTCACCCAGCCTTAAATGGGTACCGGTTTTTTTCTGGGAATGTAAAGCGGCACGGACGTAATACCGACCATATTACCCCAAAAATCATGTGCTGAAGGTCTGTAAAATTTATAGTCACTAACAAAATAATCCCTATACGCCACTTGGCGTGACGTGGGCTCTTTACTTTCTTTTACTATATATTATTACATTTTGTTAAAGTGCTTCTAATATTCATCAATCCATCTCTTTTGTTGAGGACCCTATAGTTTTACGTTCCTGGAAAATTTATTAAAGAATCGGTTTGTATTTTTGATCTTTCTTTCTTATGAACTGTCCAAAACATTTTATCTGTTGTCTCGTTATATATTCTTTACTACCAATCTAAATTTGCTATGTGACTATCTTTCCATTATTGCGAACAGTATTGTTTTCGATGCATTAAGAATAAACATAATACTTTTTTTTTCTTGTTGACAGGGCAAGGGCAACTGCAGTAAAGGGCATTTTGGCAATAACGGATTTGTCTTTCCTCCTGCTTTTCTTTCCAATATTAACGAGAGTGTTGATTTAGCAGGATTTCATGAACTAGGGCTTGCTATGATCAATCATCACCAACATGATCATCATCATGGAAAGCTGAACCTCACATTTAACTTTGCCAATATCTCTAGAGAGAAGTAAGTTTTCCTGTGTGTCTATAGAAAGTAATGCAAAGAGAAATAGCAAAAAGATATTAATCCTTTCCATACGGAAGCCTTTTTATCGACGCAACGGAAGAGATTTCAGAGACAAAATTGTTCATGGTTTTAAGAATCAATCTACATATTGATATTTATCTAACATATAACATATTATACATGAATGTTTAGATAATTGAACAAGGTATTAGATTTCACCAATACCAAGATGATACATGATTTGTAAAAAGAATATGGTTTGATGACGTTCACACTAATCAAATTGAGAGTGACGCGCTGTACGGCGAAACGTACGGAAAGTGTTTAAAAGAGTAAAGGACAGTTTTTAGACTAATATAAGGTTAACAGACAAAGACAATTGTAGTACTTAGACTATGAAAATAACAGCAGCCATAATCAAAATTGTAGTATATAGACTATGAATACAACAACAGCCAGAATCAAAATTGTAGTATATTGACTATGGATACAACAACAGCCAGAATCAAAATTGTAGTATATAGACTATGAATACAACAACAGCCAGAATCAAAATTGTAGTATATTGACTATGAATAGAACAACAGCCAGAATCAAAATTGTAGTACTTAGACTATGAAAATAACAGCAGCCATAATCAAAATTGTAGTATATAGACTATGAATACAACAACAGCCAGAATCAAAATTGTAGTATATTGACTATGAATAGAACAACAGCCAGAATCAAAATTGTAGTATATAGACTATGGATACAACAACAGCCAGAATCAAAATTGTAGTATATAGACTATGAATACAACAACAGCCAGAATCAAAATTGTAGTATATTGACTATGAATAGAACAACAGTCAGAATCAAAATTGTAGTACTTAGACTATGAAAATAACAGCAGCCATAATCAAAATTGTAGTATATAGACTATGAATACAACAACAGCCAGAATCAAAATTGTAGTATATTGACTATGAATAGAACAACATCTATCTATTGACCTTTCGAGCCGTAACCGGCCCATAGGGCGTAGACCAAGATACACCTTCTCCTATATGAATTTTTGTTCTAGCAGTTTTCTTTTAAAGATATTTTATCAAATCTCGCCATCTGTCTCTGTTCTGTGCAAGCAGTTCTATCTCATTGAGGGAGCCGATTCCTGCTGCTCTTGCCTCTCTCATCAATGTTCTTCTCAGTGTCTCCCTGGGTCTTCCTCTTTTTCTTTTACCTGTTGTTTCCCATATGAGGGCTTGCTTTGCTATTCGATTATTATCTCTTCTCATCACATGTCCAACGTATGACCATCGTCTTTTCTTTATTACTGAAGATATTAGTGGTTGATTGGCGATTTCTCTAATTTCCTCGTTTGTTTTGAATTCGTTCCATTCTATACCAAGTATTTTCCTTAGACATTTATTTTCGAATGCGTTCAACTTTGTTTCTATATCTCTTGTTGTTTTCCAGCTTTCACACGCATACGTAAGGGTTGATAGTACATTTGATTTGAATAGCCTAAGTTTTGTGTTTGTGCTAATGAGTTTTGATTTCCACAACTTTTCAAGGCTTCTGAAAGACATTGCTGCTTTATAATAGAACAACAGCCAGAATCAAAATTGTAGTATATAGACTATGGATACAACAACAGCCAGAATCAAAATTGTAGTATATAGACTATGAATACAACAACAGCCAGAATCAAAATTGTAGTATATTGACTATGAATAGAACAACAGCCAGAATCAAAATTGTAGTATATAGACTATGGATACAACAACAGCCAGAATCAAAATTGTAGTATATAGACTATGAATACAACAACAGCCAGAATCAAAATTGTAGTATATTGACTATGAATAGAACAACAGCCAGAATCAAAATTGTAGTATATAGACTATGGATACAACAACAGCCAGAATCAAAATTGTAGTATATAGACTATGAATACAACAACAGCCAAAATCAAAATTGTAGTATATAGAGTATGGGAACAACAACAGCCAGAATCAAAATTGTAGCATATAGAGTATGGATACAATAATATACAGATTGCCATTTTTTCCCGAGCTGTGATCGCAGCCTTATGCTATAGTCATGAGAACACCTGCGCAAAAGACATCGTCAATGATGGCTAATTTTTTAGTTAGCCGAGTTGGCAGTGTTCCCTAGCGTTTGGCTTTTCGTGACAAGGCGCTGTACCAAAGAGTACGGGTTCGATCCTGCTTTGGTGCATATATTGTTCTTTATTGTGTTTGTTTTCTATTGTGGATTATTTGTATTTTTTCCCGAATTATATCCTCCCTCGACACTGAAAGGCAGACCAAGAATAAAAGAAGAATTCTTGTAGAAAATATCAAAGGAGTCTGCCGACACTTGTGATTGTCTTTGAACATATTTCTATCTGAAAGAATTGTCAAACCGATTACTTTTTTCCTGTCTTGCCACTCTAGTTCTCTTCTATCTTTTCCCCTCTTTTTACTCGTGTCTTTTTTGACGTCACAACATTTCCCTTCTTATCCCTTCTCATTATCCGGCCTTGAGACAGGGAGGTTGTGGGTTCAAATCCTGGCTGCACCAGTTTGGATTCTTATTTATGATTTCTCTCTGCGGCAACCACCCCTGGTCTCAACAGCGAGGTCCGGCTAGAAACGTCAATTACTCATCGACGAAAAAAATATGAGTACCTCCAAAGATGGAGTTATCTGCCTGTACGGCGATGGACCCCTGTGCACAGCTGACAGGGAAAAATGGATTAACACACAAAATTCAGTTCCTAGTCTCTCGGGACTTCACCAGATGTGAAAACTGGCGAACGCAAAAAAAAAAAAAAAAAAAAAAAACATCTCATTATAGTCGCCAAGAAATAAATGAGGGTTTCTTCTCAAATCCAAAATCTAGATGTCGAACTAAGGTCTCTTTTAGAAAACATGTGTAGCTCTAATTTTCCCAAGTGGTCTAGTGGTTTAATTATGTTTTGATAGTGTTCGCACACGGCCATCATGAATCTGAACAAAGAGTCAAGTTGGCATGGTCACAAGACTTGAAGGCAGAAAATGTTGTTCTTTTCAACTGACATCATCATCATCATCAAGTACCGGGCCTGCTGGCGTAGGTGATCATGTCTCTCCACAACTTTCGATCGCGACAGTTATTTATCATTTTTGTTGTTGACATTCTGCCAAGTCATTCTCTTCAACTGTCTGTTATATTTTTCTCTTTGCTTCCCTCTATTACTTACCTCAATTATCCCAGTTATTACAATATATTCCAGTTGTTCTCTTCTCATTACATGGCCAAAAAATGATAAATTTTCTCCCTAATATTGGAAATTAGCTCTCTTTTTGCTTTGGCATCTTTCAGAACATCTTCATTACTCTTCTTAGCTGTCCATGGTATTCTCAACATTCTTCTGTAAAACCACATTTCTATAGACTCCAGTGATTTCCTTGTCTGTTGTCCTATTGTCCATGATTCACATCCATATGTTAAGACTGGCTCTACATAACATTTAATAACTCTTTCCTCCATGTCAGCTGACATGGTATTCGGAAAATCGTCGAGAAAAACACCACGTATTTGAGATGTTTACTACTTTCTTGGTCTGTTGGCCAATTGTCCACAATTCACTACAATAAGTCAGGACTGGCTCTACAGAGCAGTGAAGAAATCGAACCACATTCGACACTCGAATTATAGAAGAAAGCTTAAACAACATCCTTTGGAGGTACATCGCCTGGGCTAGTCTGTGTCTTACTTCTTTTGAACATCTGCAGTCTTTAACTCTTTCAATACGGAAGGTTTTCATCAATTTACCGGTAGAGATTTAACAGACAAAACTGTTCATGGTTTTAAATATTAATCTACATGTTTATATTTATCTAACACTTAACATATGTTGTTTTAATTGTTATATACTAAACAAGGAATTATATATCACCAATATCAAGATATAACTAGACCTATAAGAATATGGTTTGATGATAGTTTACACTAATCAAATTGAAAGTGACGCACTGTGCGGCTGAACGTACATGACCGAAATCGACATGGCGATTGGTGGGCGAAACGTACGACAAGAGTTAACTTAAGATCGTTCTTTGAGAAACTGTCTTGTCTGCATTTTAATCTTGATCTCGTAAGCATCTTGCTCTTGTCTGTATTCGAAAGAGATTATATGATTATTAATCTCAATATAATAATCCATAAGGACTTCTGCATGGCTTCCTTGGTCCTTTCGTCCAGTGAAAGAAGCTGGGAGGATCTAGCATCAGGTCGTAGAACATGGAGAACTAAAGATAAAAAAACGACACAGCAATATTTTAGACAGCATTGATAACAAATTCAGAAGACAAAAGGTGCTGGAGAAAGGAGACGAGGTCAAACATCACAAATACATCTTGTTTGTTCTGCGGTCGGATGTGTCTATCCAGTATTGACAGATTCAGCCACTAGAGAAGCTGTTCAGTAAAACTCAGTGGTTAATGAACTGGACAACAAAGGACAAGAGCTAGGGTTCGATCCCAACCGACGGCTTCCGGGTCGCTCAGCCTTAAATGGGCACATCATTTTTTTCTGGGAAAGTAAAGCAGCACGGGCGTAATACCGACCACATTACCCAAAAAAATCATGAGCCGAAGGTCTGTAAAATTTATGGTCACTAACACCATATTCCCTATACGCCACTTGGCGAGACGTAGTCTCTTTACTTTACTTTACTTTGCTAATGAAATGCCATGAAAAGTATACTAACAACAAAACAAATAACAGCAGGGCTGAAACTAAGAATAGCAAAATATTACATCTTTTCAATATTCATGTATGGTGCAGAAACATGGACATTAGACAAGAAAACAGAACCGAAAACTAAAGCCTTTGAAGCGTTGATTTACAGAAGAATAGGTAGAATTGGATGGAAAGAAAAGAAAACAAACGATGAAGTTTTAAAACAGCTGAAAATGAAAAGAGAACTACTAAATACAATTAAGTAAAGACAAATGAAATTTTTGGGGCATGTTAAAAGACACAGCAGCCTACTAAAAGTAATATTGGAAGGAAAAATACAAGGTAAAAGAGGCAGAGTCAGACCAAGACTAACATGGACGAATAACATCAAAAGATGGACAAGTCAATCTATGACAACCTGCACCATCAAAGCAAGAAACAGAGTGGAATGGCGATCCATGGTAGTCACCCTTCGTTGCGGAGACGGCACTCGATGATGATGATGATGATGATGTTTATGCTACTAACTTATCATGATTACTAGTTACCAACCGTCTGGTGAGACGACAAAGACAACACCGTACGAATAATCCATACTTTTCCTAACTCAAACATTGTTTTTACTTTCCTCAACAGCTTAGCTGCAATCGTAAACATTCAAGCAAAATTTCTTGGCAAAATCAAAACATTCTGCAGTGATAAACGTCACGATGTAAGTATTCTTATTTTTCTACCTTTCAGCACCCTGTGGAGCATAGGTCTTCAACAAACACTTTCAGCTCCCTGTGGAGCATAGGTCTTCAACAAACACTTTCAGCACCCTGTGGAGCATAGGTCTTCAACAAACACTTTCAGCTCCCTGTGGAGCATAGGTCTTCAACAAACACTTTCAGCTCCCTGTGGAGCATAGGTCTTCAACAAACACTTTCAGCTCCCTGTGGAGCATAGGTCTTCAACAAACACTTTCAGCTCCCTGTGGAGCATAGGTCTTCAACAAACACTTTCAGCTCCCTGTGGAGCATAGGTCTTCAACAAACACTTTCAGCTCCCTGTGGAGCATAGGTCTTCAACAAACACTTTCAGCTCCCTGTGGAGCATAGGTCTTCAACAAACACTTTCAGCACCCTGTGGAGCATAGGTCTTCAACAAACACTTTCAGCTCCCTGTGGAGCATAGGTCTTCAACAAACACTTTCAGCTCCCTGTGGAGCATAGGTCTTCAACAAACACTTTCAGCTCCCTGTGGAGCATAGGTCTTCAACAAACACTTTCAGCTCCCTGTGGATCATAGGTCTTCAACAAACACTTTCAGCTCCCTGTGGATCATAGGTCTTCAACAAACACTTTCAGCTCCCTGTGGAGCATAGGTCTTCAACAAACACTTTCAGCTCCCTGTGGAGCATAGGTCTTCAACAAACACTTTCAGCTCCCTGTGGAGCATAGGTCTTCAACAAACACTTTCAGCTCCCTGTGGATCATAGGTCTTCAACAAACACTTTCAGCTCCCTGTGGATCATATGTCTTCAACAAACACTTTCAGCTCCCTGTGGATCATATGTCTTCAACAAACACTTTCAGCTCCCTGTGGAACATAGCTCTGCAACAAATACTTTTCAAGCCATTCTGTTTCTTGCCATTCTTTTAAGATCGACCCAAACCATACGGGAAAACCGAATCACTTAAACAGACAGCTGCCTTCATGAGAGAGTCCGGAATCCTAGTCTGAAAGAGTCATGATCACAGAAGAAGAAGTTCATTCCATGTCTTCCCCATCATCTTCATCTCTGCTTTAATCTGTCTTTTCCAAATATTATTTGTCTTCCTCTTTGTCTATTTCCCTGGGGATTCCCAAAAACTTGCCTGTTGTGTAATGGCTCAGTTTGCTTCCCCAGTGTGTGTCCTACCCAGTGCCATGGTCTACGCTGTATCTCTTTATCCACTGGTATTTGACTGGTACATTTCCATAATTCTATGTTAGTTATTTTGTCCCGCCATTTCCATCCTTTTATTCTGCGTAAGCATCCATTCATGAAGGTCTGTATCTTCATGATTGTCGTTTTAGTAAGATAGTCAGTTTAGTTTAGCGTCGTCGAACTGTCACCGGACGTAAGTATTACTATTTATATACTTCACAAAATTAGTTGTGGTCTATCTACATTTTTCTGTGATTTCTTTGAGTATAAAACGTTTATACCTTACCGACCTGGCAAGTCTGTCGTAAGTTAAGGGCTTAACTTAAAAACACACTTTGAGGGGTAGCCCGGAAATGTTTCCCCACGTTCTAGATAGCTAGGTGTCACGTGCGATCTTTTACGGTCTAACTGTAAATTTACTGAGAACTGATAAAAAAAAAAACTAGGAATAACGCACGCCATAGAAAATATAAAGAAACAACAGATAAAATGGTTTGTCCACGTGATAAGACAGAATGAGCAAAACATAACACAACGAGCCTTCAATAAACGTTGAGAGAACACTAGACCCAAGGGCCGACTAGAGAAAAAGATGGACTGACGGAATGTGTCAGAAGAATGACAGGAAACAGCTTAAGGGACAGAGTAAGAAACAGTGACCTGAGGAAGAAACTCGAAATCGAACCAGCCATCGAATACATAAAGAAAAAACAGATAAATTGGTTCGGTCACATAACAAGACAAAAAGAACTAACAATGACTCTAAGAGCCATAAATAAACGCTACGAAAAAGCCAGATTAAGAGGAAGACCGAGAAAGAGATGGATAAAGGGAATACTAGAGTCACTAGGAGGAATAACATCAGAAGAGGCCAACAGAAGAGCAAAGAATCGCAGATTGTTTCTCCCTCGACGCCAACGGCAGCAGAGGAAGGATAGAAGAAGACGGAATGTTAGAAACGTTAAGAAACATAACAGCAGATGAGGAGAACAGGAAACAAATGACAGAAAAGTATATCCCATCTCGACGCTAAAAGGAGATTGAGGAAGGAAAGAAGAAGAAGAAGAAGTAGTAGTAGTAGTAGAAGAAGAAGAAGTAGTAGTAGTAGTAGTAGAAGAAGAAGAAGTAGTAGTAGTAGTAGTAGAAGAAGAAGAAGTAGTAGTAGTAGTAGTAGAAGAAGAAGAAGTAGTAGTAGTAGTAGTAGTAGAAGAAGAAGTAGTAGTAGTAGTAGTAGAAGAAGGAGAAGAAGAAGAAGTAGTAGTAGTAGTAGAAGAAGAAGTAGGAGAAGATAAAGAAAACAACATTATTAAAACCCAAAAGTTGGAAGCTGTTCCGTGACATTTGAGGCAATAAAGAAGCGGTGTTACCAGTTTTTTGTTACGCTAGTATTAACATATCATCATCGTGTGCCAATGCATGTTATTAATTCTGTTGTTTACTGTTTTTCATTCCATGACACCATGCTATTTAGTGTCTTTAGTCTAGTCTTCTTAGCTGTCCAGGGAACTTTCAACATTCTTCTGAGAAATCTCATCTCTGTGGCCTCGAATCGTCTTTTCATTTGTTTGCCTACTGTCCGTGATTCGCATCCATAAGTCAGATCTGGCTCTATATAGCACTGATGAACTCTCTTTCTCAGTCTTTTGACATAGACTTGTTGCATAGGGCGCTTTTCAATTTCTGAAATGCTATTTTTGCCTCATCTATTCTGCTTTGTATTTCTGTGATGTCCATCTAACGTAAGGTCTCACAGTTTCATTTACATTAGGGTCCCATCAAGCCTAAACACGGCCCTTATCTTGTATTTCTGTTGTTCTTTTTTCCATCTGATATTTTGTATTGTGCCTAAGTATTTATTGCGTTACCCTTCTTTCAGTTTTGTCCTGTTCATTTTTATTTGCATGATGGTGATGATTGTTTCTTCTTTAATAATATTTATTATTATATTAGTATAACAGTTTGTAGTAATATAGAAGTTCAGTAAATTGTGCAAAACATTCTTAATTCTAGTTATTATATTTGAGGATAAAAAATAAACAAAAAATAAACAGGACAAATCTGAAACAAGTGCAACGCGTCAAGTACTTCGACACAATAATAACATCAGATGGAAGATGCACCACAGAAATAAAAAGCAGAATAGCTCAGGTCAAGATAGCATTTCAGAAAAAGAAAAAATATCGTATGCAACAAATCTATGTCAATAGAAGTGACAAAAAGAGTTCATCGGTGCTATATAAAACCAATTCTGACCTATGGAAGCGAATCATGGACAGCAGACTAACAAATGAAAAGACGATTTGAGGCCACAGAGATGGGATTTCTCAGAAGAATGTTGAAAGTTCTCTGGACAGCTGAAAGGACCAATGTGGAAGTTCTCAAAGAGGCCAACACAAAAAGGGAGCTCCTAAAAAACATCAGAAAGAAACAATCAACATTTTTCAGGCACATCATGAGAAGAGGAAAGTTGGAATACTTGGTTACAACTGGCAAAATAAAAGGAAAGAGAGATCACGGGCGACAGAGAGAGAAAATACTGGATAGTTTGGTGTCATGACATGGAAAACAGTCAACAACAGAACTGATACCATGCACTGTAGATAGAATATTGTGGAAGGACATAATAGCCTACACCAACTGATATGGCACATGATGATGATGATCTTTGGATAACAGAAAGTATTTTATGTACACGACCTTTCAACCCTTCCACGTGGCGTCATAAAGTTTCCCCATCTGACGTGACATGACGGCGATGCAAGTAACTTCCAAGATGGAGTCTGTCAGTGCCGTTCCTTGTAAAAAAAACTGCAGTCATTCAATTTATTTTTGGTTGAGAACAGAAACGTCACTTTTCAGTTCTTGAAGACTGTATAGATACACTGAGCAAGAGTAATGTGGGGGAAAACATCAAATGGATAGCCTGGACTTTGCAGAGCCCCATAGAATGACTGAATATATAAAGAGATGGCGAAAGTTGATGAAGTCTGTCAGATGTGCGTCATTGACCTACAGGTTGACAAAGTCTTTCAGTGGTGCCCCAACGACTCCCAGGTTGATGAAGAGTGGTTTAAGACAAAGAAATGCAAAATAATGCATAAAAATGCTGAACTGCAGTAAAGCTAAATGTGAGGGAGAATTGAAAAAAATAGAACAAATGGTATGGTAAAAGCTTAACGTGATTTGTAGAAAATCTGATTGATGAAGTCTGTCAGTGGTGCCCCAACGACTTCCGAGATCACGAAGTCTGTCAGTGGTGCCCCAACGACTTCCGAGATCATGAAGTCTATCAGTGGTGCCCCAACGACTTCCGAGATCATGAAGACTATCAGTGGTGCCCCAACGACTTCCGAGATCATGAAGTCTATCAGTGGTGCCCCAACGACTTCCGAGATCATGAAGTCTATCAGTGGTGCCCCAACGACTTCCGAGATCATGAAGTCTATCAGTGGTGCCCCAACGACTTCCGAGATCATGAAGTCTATCAGTGGTGCCCCAACGACTTCCGAGATCATGAAGTCTATCAGTGGTGCCCCAACGACTTCCGAGATCATGAAGTCTGTCAGTGGTGCCCCAACGACTTCCGAGATCATGAAGTCTATCAGTGGTGCCCAAAGACTTCCGAGATCATGAAGTCTATCAGTGGTGCCCCAACGACTTCCGAGATCACGAAGTCTGTCAGTGGTGCCCCAACGACTTCCGAGATCATGAAGTCTATCAGTGGTGCCCCAACGACTTCCGAGATCATGAAGTCTATCAGTGGTGCCCCAACGACTTCCGAGATCATGAAGTCTATCAGTGGTGCCCCAACGACTTCCGAGATCATGAAGACTGTCAGTGGTGCCCCAACGATCTCTGAGTTGATGACGTCTGTCAGTGGTGACCCAACGATTCCTGAGTTGATGACGTCTGTCAGTGGTGACCCAACGATTCCTGAGTTGATGAAGTCTGTCAGTGGTGCCCCAACGATTCCTGAGTTGATGACGTCTGTCAGTGGTGACCCAACGATTCCTGAGTTGATGACGTCTGTCAGTGGTGACCCAACGATCTCTGAGTTGGTGAAGTCTGTCAGTGGTGACCCAACGATTCCTGAGTTGATGAAGTCTGTCAGTGGTGACCCAACGATTCCTGTGTTGATGACGTCTGTCAGTGGTGACCCAACGATTCCTGAGTTGATGAAGTCTGTCCGTGGTGACCCAACGATTCCTGAGTTGATGACGTCTGTCAGTGGTGACCCAACGATTCCTGAGTTGATGAAGTCTGTCAGTGGTGACCCAACGATCCCTGAGTTGATGAAGTCTGTCAGTGGTGACCCAACGATCCCTGAGTTGATGAAGTCTGTCAGTGGTGACCCAACGATTCCTGAGTTGATGAAGTCTGTCAGTGGTGACCCAACGATTCCTGAGTTGATGAAGTCTGTCAGTGGTGACCCAACGATCCCTGAGTTGATGAAGTCTGTCAGTGGTGACCCAACGATCCCTGAGTTGATGAAGTCTGTCAGTGGTGACCCAACGATTCCTGAGTTGATGAAGTCTGTCAGTGGTGACCCAACGATTCCTGAGTTGATGAAGTCTGTCAGTGGTGACCCAACGATCCCTGAGTTGATGAAGTCTGTCAGTGGTGACCCAACGATCCCTGAGTTGATGAAGTCTGTCAGTGGTGACCCAACGATCCCTGAGTTGGTGAAGACTGTCAGTGGTGACCCAACGATCCCTGAGTTGGTGAAGACTGTCAGTGGTGACCCAACGATCCCTGAGTTGGTGAAGACTGTCAGTGGTGACCCAACGATTCCTGAGTTGATGAAGTCTTTCAGTGGTGACCCAACGATTCCTGAGTTGATGAAGTCTGTCAGTGGTGACCCAACGATCCCTGAGTTGATGACGTCTGTCAGTGGTGACCCAACGATCCCTGAGTTGGTGAAGTCTGTCAGTGGTGACCCAACGATCCCTGAGTTGATGACGTCTGTCAGTTGTGACCCAACGATCCCTGAGTTGATGACGTCTGTCAGTGGTGACCCAACGATCCCTGAGTTGGTGAAGACTGTCAGTGGTGACCCAACGATCCCTGAGTTGGTGAAGACTGTCAGTGGTGACCCAACGATCCCTGAGTTGGTGAAGACTGTCAGTGGTGACCCAACGATTCCTGAGTTGATGAAGTTGTCAGTGGTGACCCAACGATTCCTGAGTTGATGAAGTCTGTCAGTGGTGACCCAACGATCCCTGAGTTGATGACGTCTGTCAGTGGTGACCCAACGATCCCTGAGTTGGTGAAGTCTGTCAGTGGTGACCCAACGATTCCTGATATGATGAAGTCTGTCAGTGGTGACCCAACGATTCCTGAGTTGATGAAGTCTGTCAGTGGTGACCCAACGATTCCTGAGTTGATGAAGTCTGTCAGTGGTGACCCAACGATCCCTGAGTTGATGAAGTCTGTCAGTGGTGACCCAACGATCCCTGAGTTGATGAAGTCTGTCAGTGGTGACCCAACGATCCCTGAGTTGGTGAAGACTGTCAGTGGTGACCCAACGATCCCTGAGTTGGTGAAGACTGTCAGTGGTGACCCAACGATCCCTGAGTTGGTGAAGACTGTCAGTGGTGACCCAACGATTCCTGAGTTGATGAAGTCTTTCAGTGGTGACCCAACGATTCCTGAGTTGATGAAGTCTGTCAGTGGTGACCCAACGATCCCTGAGTTGATGACGTCTGTCAGTGGTGACCCAACGATCCCTGAGTTGGTGAAGTCTGTCAGTGGTGACCCAACGATCCCTGAGTTGATGACGTCTGTCAGTTGTGACCCAACGATCCCTGAGTTGATGACGTCTGTCAGTGGTGACCCAACGATTCCTGAGTTGGTGAAGACTGTCAGTGGTGACCCAACGATCCCTGAGTTGGTGAAGACTGTCAGTGGTGACCCAACGATCCCTGAGTTGGTGAAGACTGTCAGTGGTGACCCAACGATTCCTGAGTTGATGAAGTTGTCAGTGGTGACCCAACGATTCCTGAGTTGATGAAGTCTGTCAGTGGTGACCCAACGATCCCTGAGTTGATGACGTCTGTCAGTGGTGACCCAACGATCCCTGAGTTGGTGAAGTCTGTCAGTGGTGACCCAACGATCCCTGAGTTGATGAAGTCTGTCAGTGGTGACCCAACGATCCCTGAGTTGATGAAGTCTGTCAGTGGTGACCCAACGATCCCTGAGTTGGTGAAGTCTGTCAGTGGTGACCCAACGATCCCTGAGTTGATGAAGTCTGTCAGTGGTGACCCAGCGATTCCTGAGTTGATGAAGTCTGTCAGTGGTGACCCAACGATTCCTGAGTTGATGAAGTCTGTCAGTGGTGACCCAACGATTCCTGAGTTGATGAAGTCTGTCAGTGGTGCCCCAACGATTCCTGAGTTGATGACGTCTGTCAGTGGTGACCCAACGATCTCTGAGTTGATGAAGTCTGTCAGTGGTGACCCAACGATCTCTGAGTTGGTGAAGTCTGTCAGTGGTGACCCAACGATCTCTGAGTTGGTCAAGTCTGTCAGTGGTGCCCCAACGATCCCTGAGTTGATGACGTCTGTCAGTGGTGACCCAACGATTCCTGAGTTGGTGAAGTCTGTCAGTGATGACCCAACGATTCCTGAGTTGATGAAGTCTGTCAGTGGTGACCCAACGATTCCTGAGTTGATGAAGTCTGTCAGTGGTGACCCAACCACCCTTGAGTTGGTCAAGTCTGTCAGTGGTGCCCCAACGATCTCTGAGTTGGTGAAGTCTGTCAGTGGTGACCCAACGATTCCAGAGTTGGTGAAGTCTGTCAGTGGTGACCCAACGATTCCTGAGTTGATGAAGTCTGTCAGTTGTGAATCAACGATCCCTGAGTTGGTGAAGTCTGTCAGTGGTGAACCAACGACCTCTAGATTGATGAAGTGTGTTAGTGGTGACCCAACGATTCCAGAGTTGGTGAAGTCTGTCAGTGGTGACCCAACGATCCCTGAGTTGATGAAGTCTGTCAGTGGTGACCCAACGATTCCTGAGTTGGTGAATTCTGTCAGTGGTGATCCCTGAGTTGGTGAATTCTGTCAGTGGTGACCCAACGATTCCTGAGTTGGTGAAGTCTGTCAGTGGTGACCCAACGATCCCAGAGGTGACCCAACGATTCCTGAGTTGGTGAAGTCTGTCAGTGGTGACCCAACGATCCTGAGTTGATGACTGTCAGTGGTGAATCAACGATCCCTGAGGTGAAGTCTGTCAGTGGTGAGAGTTGGTGAAGTCTGTCAGTGGTGACCCAACGATCCCTGAGTTTTGAAGTCTGTCAGTGGTGACCCAACGATCCCTGAGTTGGGGAAGTCTGTCAGTGGTGAATCAATGATCCCCGAGTTGGTGAAGTCTGTCAGTGGTGACCCAACGATCCCTGAGTTGGGGAAGTCTGTCAGTGGTGAATCAAAGATCCCCGAGTTGATGAAGTCTGTCAGTGGTGACTCAACGATCTTTGAGTTGGTGAAGTCTGTCAGTGGTGACCCACCGATTCCTGAGTTGGTGAAGTCTGTCAGTGTTGACCCAACGATCCCTGAGTTTTGAAGTCTGTCAGTGGTGAATCAACGATCCCCGAGTTGGTGAAGTCTGTCAGTGGTGACCCAACGATCCCTGAGTTGGGGAAGTCTGTCAGTGGTGAATCAATGATCCCCGAGTTGATGAAGTCTGTCAGTGGTGAATCAACGATCCCCGAGTTGATGAAGTCTGTCAGAGGTGACCCAACGACCTCTAGGTTGATGAAGTCTGTAAGTGGTGACCTAATGATCCCTGAGTTGGTGAAGTCTGTAAGTGGTAAATCAACGATCCCCGAGTTGATGAAGTCTGTCAGTGGTGACCCAACGATCCCCGAGATGATGAAGACTGTCAGTGGTGACCCAACGATCCCCGAGATGATGAAGACTGTCAATGGTGAATCAATGATCCCCGAGTTGATGAAGTCTGTCAGTGGTGACTCAACGATCTTTGAGTTGGTGAAGTCTGTCAGTGGTGACCCACCGATTCCTGAGTTGGTGAAGTCTGTCAGTGGTGACCCAACGATCCTGAGTTTTGAAGTCTGTCAGTGGTGAATCAACGATCCCCGAGTTGGTGAAGTCTGTCAGTGGTGACCCAACGATCCCTGAGTTGGGGAAGTCTGTCAGTGGTGAATCAATGATCCCCGAGTTGATGAAGTCTGTCAGTGGTGAATCAACGATCCCCGAGTTGATGAAGTCTGTCAGAGGTGACCCAACGACCTCTAGGTTGATGAAGTCTGTAAGTGGTGACCTAATGATCCCTGAGTTGGTGAAGTCTGTAAGTGGTAAATCAACGATCCCCGAGTTGATGAAGTCTGTCAGTGGTGACCCAACGATCCCCGAGATGATGAAGACTGTCAGTGGTGACCCAACGATCCCCGAGATGATGAAGACTGTCAGTGGTGACTCAACGATCCCCGAGTTGATGAAGTCTGTCAGTGGTGACTCAACGATCCCTGAGTTAGTGAAGTCTGTCAGTGGTGACTCAACTATCCCTGAGTTTATGAAATATGTCAGTGGTGCCAAAACAACCACCGGGTTGATGAAGTCTGTCAGTGGTGACACAACGATCTCCGAGTTGATGAAATCTGTCAGTGGTGACCCAAATATCCATGAGTTGGTGAAGTCTGTCAATGGTGAATCAATGATCCCCGAGTTGATGAAGCCTGTCAGTGGTGACTCAATGATCCCCGAGTTGATGAAGTCTGTCAGTGGTGACTCAACGATCCCCGAGTTCATGAAGTATGTCAGTGGTGGCTCAACGATCTTTGAGATGATGAAGTCTGTCAGTGGTGACTCAACGATCCCTGAGTATATGAAATATGTCAGTAGTGCCACAACAAACACCGGGTTGATGAAGTCTGTCAGTGGTGACGCAACGATCCCAGAGTTGATGAAGTCTGTCAGTGGTGACGCAACGATCCCAGAGTTGATGAGTCCATATTTTTGTTTACCTCTCAAACATTACATCTTCCATCTCAAAAAGTCCTCTTGCCGACACGTCGTAGTGGGTTTTGATCCTCTCAGGGTTGAGCTGTTTGATATCATTACACGTTTAGTTTGCACATTTTCTGCATTCCTTTAGCTTATGACCTTACTTTTTCATTTAGCTTAAGACCTTAAAGTTTCATTTAGCTTAAGACCTTGAATTTTCACTTAGCTTAAGTACTTAAAGTTTCATTTTAGCTTAATACCTTAAAGTTTCTTTTAGGTTTAAGACCTTAAAGTCTCACTTAGCTTAAGACCTTAAAGTTTCATTCAGCTTAATTAAGGACTCAACGTTTCATTTAGCTTAAGGACTCAAAGTTTCATTTAGCTTAAGGCCTTAAAGTTTCATTTAGCTTAAGGACTCAAAGTTTCATTTAGTTTAAGACCTTAAAGTTCCATTTAGATTTAAGACATTAAAGTTTCACTTAGCTTATGACCGTAAAGTTTCATTTAGCTTAACGACTCAAAGTTTCATTTAGCTTAAGGCCTTAAAGTTTCATTTAGCTTAAGGCCTTAAAGTTTCATTTAGCTTAAGGACCTTAAAAGCCATTTAGTTTTAAGACCTTAAAGTTTCATTTAGCTTAAGAACCCAAAGAATCATTTAGGGTTAAGGCCTTAAAGTTTCATTTAGCTTAAGGACTCAAAGTTTCATTTAGCTTAAGAACTCAAAGTTTCAATTAGCTTAACGACTAAAAGATTCATTTAGCTTAAGACTAAAAGTTTCATTTAGCTTAAGGCCTTAAAGTTTCATTAAGCTTAAGGCCTTAAAGTTTCATTTAGCTTAATTAAGGACTCAACGTTTCATTTAGCTTAAGGACTCGAAGTTTCATTAAGCTTAAGGCCTTAAAGTTTCATTTAGCTTAATTAAGGACTCAACGTTTCATTTAGCTTAAGGACTCAAAATTTCATTTAGCTTAAGGGCTTAAAGTTTCATTTAGCTTAAGGCCTTAAAGTTTCATTTAGCTTAAGACTAAAAGTTTCATTTAGTTTAAGGCCTTAAAGTTTCATTTAGATTTAAGACATTAAAGTTTCATTTAGCTTAAGACTAAAAGTTTCATTTAGTTTAAGGCCTTAAAGTTTCATTTAGCTTATGACCGTAAAGTTTCATTTAGCTTAAGGCCTTAAAGTTACAATTAGCTTAAGAACTCAAAGTTTCAATTAGTTTAAGGTCTGAAAGTTTCATTTAGCTCAAGGTCTGAAAGTTTCATTTAGCTTACGGTCTGAAAGTTTCATTTAGCTTAAGATCTGAAAGTTTCATTTAGCTCATGACCATAAGGTTTCATTTAGCTTAAGATCTGAAAGTATCATTTAGCCTAAGACCTTAATGTTTCATTTAGCTCAAGACCTTAAAGTTTCATTTAGCTTAAAGTCTTAAAGTTTCATTTAGTTAAAGACCTTAAAGTTTCATTTAGCGTAAAGCCTTAAAGTTTCATTTAGTTAAAGACCTTAAAGTTTGATTTAGCTCAAGGCCTAAAGGTTTAATTTAGATCAAGACCTGAAAGTTTTATTTACCCTAAGGTCTGAAAAGTTTCATTAACTTAGGGTCTGAAAGTTCCATTTAATGTAAGGGCCGAATGTTTCATTTACATTAGGGTCCCATTAATCCTAACGGTGGCCCTTATTTTGTATTTCTGTTGTGTTTTTTTTTAAATCAGGAAATGAACGATGATGAAGAAACTAAAAATGCTACACGAGACGATGTTGAAAAGAAAGATGGAAAATCTGCCTGCGATTTGTCTACCTTGGAAGGTCTGATAAAAGAATGGGCTGATGTTAAAGACCTTGATAAAGACAAGTTGAGCCAAACTATAAACAAATTGTTTAAAGAAACAAAGAAAGTTCTAGACACGGTCGTGACCGCTTTTACTACAGTCGAGAGCTCTTGGAGTCAAAAACATGAATCAAGCTTTGTCAATCTTCAGGCTATTAGATTCAGGTAAGGGATTTCATCATTTGTAAAGAAATCATAACGTAATCATACTGATAGGTGACGTGTTTCGGTTGGTGGATATCTTTAGTGACTGTTAGAATGTTGGTTTCTTGAACTGCTGTTTTTTTTAGTGTGTTTTATTTTTTGATGTCAGCACTATGTCAATGAAATTATGAATATTGCAAAATAGAAACAGAACATCAACATAACTATAGACGGCAGACAACTAAATCAAGTAGAGGGATTTAATACATAGGAAGTCTAGTGACAAACGACAATTCACAAACAGCAGAAATAGACTCAAGATGCAATAAAGCTTGTCAAATCATTGGACAGTTATCACCACTATTGTCCAACAAGGAAATAACTATGGAGGCAAAACGGGCACTCTACAATACAATCTTCATCCCAACGTTGTTCTACCAATGCCAGACCTGGACCCTAGATGCAAGAACAATAAGAAAAAATATCCCCTACTGAAATGACATGTGTTAGACGAATGACAGGAAACAGCCTGAAAGATAAGATCAGAAATGAAAAACTGAGAAAAGAAACTAGGACTAATCCCCGCCATAAAATATATATATATAATGAAACAACAGATAAAATGGTTTGGCGAAGTGACAATGCAGAGTGATCAAATCACAACATGAGCCCTCAATAAACGATGCGAGAATACCAGACTCTGTTTACAGTTACAGTTTACTGGTTAAACTAAGCTGCTGTTTTCATAGTTCTTCTAAATTATATGAGAATGACAAATCACGCCACCGGGTGAAGACACAACCGGGCGAAGACACAATCAGGCGAAGACACAACCGGGATAAAGTACAACCGAGCGAAGACACAATCAGGCAAAGACAAAACCGGGTGAAGCCACAACCAGGCTAAGACTCAATCGGGCGAATGCACAACGGGGACGCCGAAAAAACAACCGGGCGAAGAAACAACCGGGCGTAGACATAACCGGGCGAAGACAGACCCGGGCGAAGAAACAACAGGACGAAGAAACAACCGGGCGTAGACAAAACCGGGCGTAGACAAAACCGGGCGAAGACAGACCCGGGCGAAGAAACAACCGGGCGTAGACAAAACCGGGCGAAGACAGACCCGGGCGTAGACAAAACCGGGCGAAGACAGACCCGGGCGAAGAAACAATAGGACGAAGAAACAACCGGGCGTAGACAAAACCGGGCGAAGACAGACCCGGGCGAAGAAACAACAGGACGAAGAAACAACCGGGCGTAGACAAAACCGGGCGAAGACAGACCCGGGCGAAGAAACAACCGGGCGTAGACAAAACCGGGCGAAGACAGACCCGGGCGTAGACAAAACCGGGCGAAGACAGACCCGGGCGAAGAAACAATAGGACGAAGAAACAACCGGGCGTAGACAAAACCGGGCGAAGACAGACTCGGGCGAAGAAACAAGAGGACGAAGAAACAACCGGGCGTAGACAAAACCGGGCGAAGACAGACCCGGGCGAATAAACAACCGGGCGTAGACAAAACCGGGCGAAGACAGACTCGGGCGAAGAAACAACCGGGCGTAAACAAAACTGGGCGAAAACAGACCCGGGCGAAGAAACAACCGGGCGTAGACAAAACCGGGCGAAGACAGACCCGGGCGAAGAAACAACAGGACGAAGAAACAACCGGAAGTAGACAAAACCGGGCGAAGACAGACCCGGGCGAAGAAACAACAGGACGAAGAAACAACCGGAAGTAGACAAAACCGGGCGAAGACAGACCCGGGCGAAGACAGACCCGGGCGAAGACACAAGATTGACAAGTTAGCCTATGACAACGTAAACTATCAAAGCAAGTGACAAAACGCAATGGCGCTCTATGGAAGCCAACCTTTGAATCGGTGACTGCACTCAATGATGATGATGCTTATATTGGAATCTCACTTCGTGTATCTTCTAACCGTGCATTCAATTTATCTTCTAACTGTGTGTGCCTTTTTTCCCTCGTGTTTTTATCTATTTCATCATCCCCAAATGACATGAAATTTGATGTCCATGTTTACACCTTTCTATTTCTTCAATTTTGGTCGAACCACAGTTAGCTCTAGGGAGCCGCGATAATCAGTGGTTAGTGAACTGGACTACAAAGGACAAGATGTCGAGTTTGATCCGGATCGACCTCTTCCAGGATCACCCAGCCGTTAAATGGGTACCGTATTTTTTTTTTCCTGGGAAAGTAAAGCGGCACAGGCTTAATACCGACTACATTACCCCAAAAATCACGTTCTGAAGGTCTGTAAAATGTATGGTCACTAACACCATATTCCCCATACGTCACTTACGCATATATATATATATATTAAGCGTGACGGGGCTTTTTAACCGTGACGGAGCCCTTTAACCGTGACGGAGCCCTTTAACCGTGACGGGGCGCTTTAACCGTGACTGGGCGCTTTAACCGTGACGGGGCGTTTTAACCGTGACGGGGCGCTTTAACCGTGATGGGGCGCTTTAACCGTGACTGTACGCTTTAACCGTGACGGGGCGCTTTAACCGTGACGATTCGCTTTAACCGTGACGGGGATCTTTAATTTGTCTTTTTAAACAGTTAGTTATTTCTAGTAGTACTGTCTCTCATGAATGTTTGTTGGTGATGGTTAAGTAGTGTTTTTACAACTTTGTTAAGTTCTGGGCTTAACTCTACTATAATTCTGCTTGTGTATATCAAACCTGGTCTTAAAGACCCTTACTGCTACTTAACGTCTTAAATGTGATGCGTCTCTCCCTGTTTTTGCAGAGGCTAACATTATTCTTCTTCTTCCTCCTTTTTAACTCCCAGTGGAGCATAGGTCTTCAACAAACAGAGGCTAACATTCTTCTTCTTCTTCCTTTTTAGCTCCCAGTGGAGCATAGGTCTTCAACAAACAGAGGCTAACATTCTTCTTCTTCTCCTTTTTAGCTCCCAGTGGAACATAGGTCTTCAACAAACAGAGGCTAACATTCTTCTTCTTCTTCCTTTTTAGCTCCCAGTGGAACATAGGTCTTCAACAAACATTTACAAACAGAGGCTACTATTTTTCTTCTCTTCCTTTTTAGCTCCCAGTGGAGCATAGGTCTTCAACAAACAGAGGCTAACATTCTTCTTCTTCTTCCTTTTTAGCTCCCAGTGGAGCATAGGTCTTCAACAAACATTTACAAACAGAGGCTACTATTTTTCTTCTCTTCCTTTTTAGCTCCCAGTGGAGCATAGGTCTTCAACAAACAGAGGCTAACATTCTTCTTCTTCTTCCTTTTTAGCTCCTAGTGGAGCATAGGTCTTCAACAAACAGAGGCTAACATTCTTCTTCTTCTTCCTTTTTAGCTCCCAGTGGAGCATAGGTCTTCAACAAACATTTACAAACAGAGGCTACTATTTTTCTTCTCTTCCTTTTAGCTCCCAGTGGAGCATAGGTCTTCAACAAACAGAGGCTAACATTCTTCTTCTTCTTCCTTTTTAGCTCCCAGTGGAGCATAGGTCTTCAACAAACAGAGGCTAACATTCTTCTTCTTCTTCCTTTTTAGCTCCCAGTGGAGCATAGGTCTTCAACAAACATTTACAAACAGAGGCTACTATTTTTCTTCTCTTCCTTTTTAGCTCCCAGTGGAGCATAGGTCTTCAACAAACAGAGGCTAACATTCTTCTTCTTATTCCTTTTTAGCTCCCAGTGGAGCATAGGTCTTCAACAAACATTTACAAACAGAGGCTACTATTTTTCTTCTCTTCCTTTATAGCTCCCAGTGGAGCACAGGTCTTCTACAAACAGAGGCTAACATTATTCTTCTTCTTCCTCCTTTTTAGCTCCCAGTGGAGCACAGGTCTTCAACAAACAGAGGCTAACATTCTTCTTCTTCTTCCTTTTTAGCTCCCAGTGGAGCATAGGTCTTCAATAAACAGAGGCTAAGATAATTCCTTCAAAAGTTTCGGTTGTTATTATTTGTTTCGATTAAAAACTGGATTAAGGATGTAACTGTGCAGTCCCTATTCGACGGAAATCGTTTGCAATCGATCTTCGTCAAAGAATGATGATTATTTCTTCACAATTTTGGGAATTAAATACGGTTAAATGCAACAACAAAAATTTTCATCTCCAATGTTATGTCAGTCCTATTATATGGCGGTGAAACATGGAGAACAACAAAATTGACAATCATGAAGATACAGATTTTCATTAAAGGATGCTTACGCAGAATAAAAGGATAGAAAAGTACCAGTCAAATACCAGTGGATAAAGAGATACAGCGAGATGATGATGCTGGATAGGACACACACTGCGGAGGCCAACTGAGAGTATTACACAACAGGCCCTTTTTTGGAATCCCCAGGGGAAAAGACAAAGAGGAAGACCAAGATATTCTTGGACAAAACAGTCAGAAGCAGAGATGAAGTTGATGGGGAAGACATGAAATTATCTTAAAAGAATGGCAAGAAACAGAACGACTTGGAAAGTGTTTGTTGAAGACCTATGCTCCACAGTGAGCTGACAGTGTTTGTTGAAGACCTATGCTCCACAGGGAGCTGAAAGTGTTTGTTGAAGACCTATGCTCCACATGGAGCTGAAAGTGTTTGTTGAAGACCTATGCTGCACAGGGAGCTGAAAGTGTTTGTTGAAGACCTATGCTCCACAGGGAGCTGAAAGTGTTTGTTGAAGACCTATGCTCCACAGGGAGCTGAAAGTGTTTGTTGAAGACCTATGCTCCACAGGGAGCTGAAAGTGTTTGTTGAAGACCTATGCTCCACAGGGAGCTGAAAGTGTTTGTTGAAGACATATGCTCCACAGGGAGCTGAAAGTGTTTGTTGAAGACCTATGCTCCACAGGGAGCTGAAATGTAGAAGAATAAGAATTTTGGAAATTAGCCTATCTTTTTGCTCTGGCCTCTTTCATAGATAGCCAATCGTATTCAATTAAATACCATATATTATAATAATCAATATAATTTTTATATAAATTAAATTAAATCTACAATATATACATTAAGAGAGAAGAAGACAGAAGAGCAAGAGGCAGACCCAGAGTAAGATGGACAGACAACATGAAAGAAACGCTACAACAACATCAATTGCCAATGAGTGAAATCGCCAAAATGGCGAGAACTAGAGCTGTACACCTTCCTCCACACATGAACGGGGATTTTTTTTTTTTTTTTGTTGCGTTCGCCAGCTTTTACCTCTGACGAAGTCCCTAGAGACTAGGAACTGCATTTTTAGTGTTAATCCATTTTTCCCTGGCAGCCGTGTGCACAGGGTCTCTCGCCGTACAGGCAGATAACTCCCTCTTCGTAGGCACTCATATTCTTTTCGTCGATGAGTGATTGACGTTTCAAGCAGGGCCTCCCTACTGAGACCAGGGGTGGTTGCCGCAGAGAGAAATCATAAATAAAAATCCCAACTGATGTAGCCGGGATTTGAAATCACAACCTCTCTGTCTCAAGGCCGGCGTCTTGCCTCGAGACCATCCAGTCCCCCACCTTAAGGGTATAAGAGGAAGTGAAGAAAGTAGAAGATATACAAATTATATAAACAAAAGAATAGGAATGATAAAAAGTCATTTTAATGTCATGAAGAACATACTAACATCAAAACAAATAACACCAGGGCTAAAACTAGCAGAGAATAAGAAAATGAATAGCAAAATGTTACATCTTCTCAACATCTCAATATGGTGCAGAAACATGGACATTAGACAAGAAAACAGAACAGAGAATTGAAGCCTTTGAAATGTGGATATATAGAAGAATAGGTAGAATTGGATGGAAGGAAAAGAAAACAAACGATGAAGTTTTAAAACAATTGAAAATAAAAAGAGAACTGCTAAACACAATTAGAACAAGACAAATGAGATTTTTGGGCCATGTTAAAAGACACAACAGCCTAATAAAAGTAATCCTTGAGGGGAAAATACAAGGTAAAAGAGGCAGAGGCAGACCAGGACTAACATGGACGAGCAACATCAAAAGATGGACAAGTCAATCTATGACAACCTGCACCATCAAAGCAAGAGACAGAGCAGAATGGCGCCCTATGGTAGCCAACCTTCGTTGCGGAGATGGCTCTCGATGATGATGACTAAGAAGCCATAAATCTGGACAACTAAAGTATTACTTACGTGAAGCAGTGTAATGGCTAGCTCTTTTTTTGTTCATAATAATTTTAACATCAACATTTTTGTTCATAATAATTTTAACAACAACATTTTTGTTCATAATAATTTTAACAACAACATTTTTGTTCATAATAATTTTAACATCAACATTTTTGTTCATAATAATTTTAACATCAACATTTTTGTTCATAATAATTTTAACATCAACATTTTTGTTCATAATAATTTTAACATCAACATTTTTGTTCATAATAATTTTAACATCAACATTTTTGTTCGTAATAATTTTAACATCAACATTTTTGTTCATAATAATTTTAACATCAACATTTTTGTTCATAATAATTTTAACATCAACATTTGTGTTCGTAATAATTTTGACATCAACATTTGTGTTCATAATAATTTTAACATCAACTTTTTTGTTCATAATAATTTTAACATCAACTTTTCTGTTCATAATAATTTTAACATCAACATTTTTGTTCATAATAATTTTAACATCAACTTTTTTGTTCATAATAATTTTAACATCAACTTTTTTGTTCGTAATAATTTTAACATCAACTTTTTTGTTCATAATAATTTTAACATCAACTTTTTTGTTCGTAATAATTTTAACATCACCTTTTTTGTTCATAATAATTTTAACATCACCATGTTTGTTCATAATAATTTTAACATCCCCTTTTTTGTTCATAATAATTTTAACATCACCTTTTTTGTTCATAATAATTTTAACATCAACTTCAGCGACGCCAAGAAACTATTTGTGATCAAGGGCAACACAACAGGTATCACCCCAACTGTGGCTTACGACTTCACAAACAATGAACAAGTGAGTACTGATGTTATTTTGATTGATTACTCGACTGATTGATCTGATCGTTCGATCAGTTGTTTGATTTATCGATAAAATGATTGATTGTTTGATTGATCGATGGTTTGTTTGATTGATCGATGGTTTGATTGATTTGACAATCGATTGGTTTAATCTTTGACTGAGTGATTGATTAGACAATCGATTGGTTTAATCTGTGACTGATTGATTGATTAGACAATCGATTGGTTGAATCTTTGACTGACTGATTGATTGACTACACAATCGATAGGTTGATTCTTTAACTGACTGATTGATTGATTAGACAATCGATTGGTTTAATCTGTGACTGATTGATTGATTAAACAATCGATTGGTTGAATCTTTGACTGATTGATTGATTGACTAAACAATCGATTGGTTGAATTTTTGACTGATTGATTGATTAAACAATCGATTGGTTGATTCTTTAATTAATTGATTGATTGTTTGAATGATTGATCGATCGCTCTATTATTTGATTATTACAATGTTTGTTGTAATAAGTATTCCTATATGTCTTAGAGATTTCCGAGAAATCAGTGACTAAGTCGCCGGCATTTTCTGAGAATTCAGTGAGAAGGTGAAGGTTGTCAATTATTTTTTCTGTTTTGGTAGCAATATCTATACATACATACATACATAATAGTGAAAAAAAGCAAGAAAAAAGGTCTTTGTCTAAACAGAAAGAAAACACAAGTAATGGTCATATCGAAGAAACAATCATCACCATCATGCAGCATAAAAATAAACAGGACAAATCTTAAAAAAGTGCAACGCGTCAAATACTTGGGCACAATAATAACATCAGAAGGAAGATGTACCACAGAAATAAAAAGCAGAATTACTCAGGCCAAAATAGCATTTCAGAAAAAAAAAATATCTAGTGCAACAAAGTGAGAAAGAGAATCTATCGGTGCTATATAGAGCCAATTCTGACCTATGGAAGCGAATCAATGTGACAGATAGTAGAGAATGGATGAGATTATGTAACAGATAGTAGAGAATGGATCAGATTATGTGACAGACAGTAGAGAAAGGATAAGATTATATGACAGATAGTAGATAATGGATGAGATTATGTGACAGATAGTAGAGAATAAATCAGATTATATGACATATAGTAGAGAATGGATGAAATTAAATAACTGCCAGTAGAGAATGGATGAGATTATGTGACAGATAGTAGAGAATGGATGAGATTATGTGACAGATAGTAGAGAATGGATGAGATTATGTGACAGATAGTAGAGAATGGATCAGATTATGTGACAGACAGTAGAGAAAGGATAAGATTATATGACAGATAGTAGATAATGGATGAGATTATGTGACAGATAGTAGAGAATGGATCAGATTATATGACAGATAGTAGAGAATGGATCAGATTATGTGACAGATAGTAGAGAATGGATCAGATTATGTGACAGACAGTAGAGAAAGGATAAGATTATATGACAGATAGTAGAGAATGGATCAGATTATGTGACAGATAGTAGAGAATGGATCAGATTATATGACAGATAGTAGAGAATGGATCAGATTATGTGACAGATAGTAGAGAATGGATCAGATTATATGACAGATAGTAGAGAATGGATCAGATTATGTGACAGATAGTAGAGAATGGATCAGATTATATGACAGATAGTAGAGAATGGATCAGATTATGTGACAGATAGTAGAGAATGGATCAGATTATATGACAGATAGTAGAGAATGGATTAGATTATGTGACAGATAGTAGAGAATGGATGAGATTATGTGACAGATAGTAGAGAATGGATGAGATTATGTGACAGATAGTAGAGAATGGATGAGATTATGTGACAGATAGTAGAGAATGGATGAGATTATGTGACAGGTAATAGAGAATGGATGAGATTATGTGACAGATAGTAGCGAATGGATGAGATTATGTGACAGATAGTAGAGAATGGATGAGATTATGTGACAGATAGTAGAGAATGGATGAGATTATGTGACAGATAGTAGAGAATGGATGAGATTATGTGACAGATAGTAGCGAATGGATGAGATTATGTGACAGATAGTAGATAATGGATGAGATTATGTGACAGATAGCAGAACTTGCATTAGATTATGTAATAAAGTGTAGAACATTGATGAGATTATGTAATAAAAGTTTAGAACATAGATTAGATTATGTAATAAAGTGTAGAACATAGATTAGATTATGTAATAAAGTGTAGAACATAGATTTGATTATGTAATAAAGTGTAGAACATAGATTAGATTATGTAATAATGTGTAGAACATAGATTAGATTATGTAATAAGTCGTAGAACATAGATTAGATTATGTATTAAGGCGTAGAACATAGATTAGATTATGTAATAAAGTGTAGAACATATGAGATTATGTAATAAATTGTAGAACATAGTTTAGATTATGTAATAAAGTGTAGAACATAGATTAGATTATGTAATGAGGTGTAGAACATAGATGAGATTATGAAATAAAGTGTAGAACATATATGGGATTATGTAATAAAGTGTAGAACATTGATTAGATTATGTAATGAAGTGTAGAACATAGATTCGATTATGTAATAAAGTGTAGAACATTGATTAGATTATGTAATAAGGCGTAGAACATAGATTAGATTATGTCATAAAGTGTAGAACATATGAGATTATGTAATAAATTGTAGAACATAGTTTAGATTATGTAATAAAGTGTAGAACATAGTTTAGATTATGTAATGAGGTGTAGAACATAGATGAGATTATGAAATCAAGTGTAGAACATAGATTAGATTATGTAATAAAGTGTAGAACATTGATTAGATTATGTAATGAGGTGTAGAACATAGATTATATTATGTAACAAAGTGTAGAACATTGATTAGATTATGTAATGAGGTGTAGAACATAGATGAGATTATGAAAGAAAGCATAGAACATATATGGGATTATGTACTAAAGTGTATAACATAGATTAGATTATGTAATGAGGTGTAGAACATAGATTAGATTATGTAATAAAGTGTAGAACATATATGGGATTATGTACTAAAGTGTAGAACATAGATTAGATTAATTAATGAGGTGTAGAACATAGAATAGATTATGTAATAAGGCGTAGAACATAGATTAGATTATATAATAAATAGTAGAACATAAACTAGATTATACAATAAGTAGTAGAACATAAATTAAATTATATAATAAATATTAGAACATGGATTAGATTATATAATAAATAGTAACACCTAACGACAATTTTTTTTAAAACTTTGACACCGGAAAGAATGAGTGTTCAAAACATGATAACCATTGCAGTTAAAAATGTGCCATTAAATTATTCAATAATGTAACAACAAAAACTGATAATTCTCTTGTTGTTTTCTTTGTGAATGTTTAATTCTCCTTGTTTCGTTGATTTCTTTTTTTTCCTTTCAGGGACTCTCAATTATCGTGCCCGTATTACCCCATGTGCCGTGCCTTATTGCTAAAATTGACGCAAAGATAGAGGATTTCATTAACCAATTGAAAGAAACTAACGTAAGTATTATATCAATAATGATAGACATAAGAGTAGAAGAAAGCAACAAGAGGGGTCTGGGTCTGAATAGTAAGAAAACAGAAGAAATAATCATATAGAAGAAAGAAACAATCATCACCATCATGCAACAGAAAAATAAACAGGACAAATCTGAAACAAGTGCAACACGTTAAATACTTGGGCACAATAATAACATCAGACGGAAGATGCACCACAGAAATAAAAAAGCAGAATAGCTCAGGCCAAAATAGCATTTCAGAAAATGAAAAAGGTCTAGCGCAGAAAAAGTCTACGTTCTAGAAATGAGAAAGAGAGTTCATCGATGCTATATAGAACCAATTCTGACTTATGGAAGCGAATCATGAACAGTAGACAAACAAATGAAAAGATGATTAGAGGCCACAGAGGTGGGATTTCCCAGAAGAATGTTGAAAGTTCCCTGGACAGCTAAAAAGACCAATGAGGACATTCTCAAAGAGGCCAACACAAAAAGGGAGCTCCTAAAAAAACACCAGAAGGAAACAATCAACATTTTTGTGGGCACATCATGAGAAGAGGAAAGTTGGAATACTTGGTTACAACTGGCAAAATAAAAGGAAAGAGAGATCGCGGGTGACAAAGAGAGAAAATACTAAACATCTTGTTGTCATTGTAAACAGTTGACAACAGGACCGGTACGATGCACTGTGGGTAGAAGATTGTGGAGGAACATGATATCACCTACGCCAGCATGTATGGTACATGATGATGATGAATATATCAATAAAGACGATAATAGCAGGATTTAAGTAAACTTGAAAATCACGGCTGTTATTGTTTCTCTGAATGTGGCAGTTTAGTTCTAATGTGAGAACATCTACAATGTTTAATGGATGTCGCCATTCCGAGACTAGAACAATGGTCCTCAACGCGGTGCTCAGTGGGCACAACCAGGTTTGAAAAACTCCGATCTAAGTCATTGTATGCATTTCTTAAGCTGATATCTTATCAGTGACCTTTTAGTGTGTATAGTAAGGGTTCCGTTCACGTCTTGCTAGGCGTACGGGGAATATGGTTTTAGTGACCGTTTTTTACTATAACCACGGTACATTATTGTTTAGCGTGTGACATTATCAATTAAAATCCATTTGTTTTTTTAGCTAAACAAAATATTTGTGAATGATATCATAGTTGAAATCTCGTTCTAAAAGAAGCCAAAGCAAAAAGAGAGCTAATTTCCAATATTAGGAAGAAACAATTATCATTTTTTTGGTCATGTAATGAGAAGAGAACAGCTGGAATATATTGTAACAACTGGGAAAACTGAGGGACGAAGAGATAGAGGGGAGCAAAAAGAAAAAATACCAGACAGCTTAAGAGAATGGCTTGGCAGAAGGTCAACAACAGAAATGATAAATAGCTGTCGAGATTGAAAGTTGCGGAAAGACATGATCACCTACGCCAGCTAGCCTTGTACTTGATGATGATGATGATGGTGATTTTAGTTGAATAATGTTTACAACTAAAGCACAACATGTTCCCAGATATGAGTAATTGTTACGGTTAGTCGAAAGCCTCGGTATCACTACAAACAAATTAAAATCCATAATTGCTCAACCGCCCGTGCCAGTGGAATCATCCGAATTAACATCTCTTCTCCTTGAATGAGCAAACACAGAAAGATAGCTGCAGTCCTCATCATAGCAGATACAGCACACGCCATAAGCCATAAGGCCAAGCTTCACAGAAAGTGAACTCAGCTGAACTGTCCGTTGTCATACGATATCATCATTCATTGTAAGCAATCGGAATATCGAAACACTATCCGGATAAAAGCACACAGCTCACGGTGTGCACAGAGCACTAAACTCAGTAGCTTCGACAGCGCCCTGACTTGGAGTATAAGAAAACTGCAACAAGGTACACTTTTCAAAATGAGCCTCAATGGTTCCTGCCGTCTGTACGCCATATTGACCGGAAGTCCAGTGTTTTGGGAGATGCAATATTCAATTTTTAACCAGAAATATATATTTTTTGTAAATTTTAAAACACGTCTTCCTCTCAATTACCTTTCCGTGTGTGATAGAATAAGCAAATGTTTTTTTTATTTTACTTTCGTGGAAAAGCACAAGAAAGCAAGTCGACTAATGTATCAGCGACAAACAGCTGTGGTATATACTATTTTTGTTCGATATAGACAAGAGGAAAGTACTTTGTGCTCCTCTTTTACTTTCTTTCTTTCTTTCTTTATTTCTTTATTTCTTTCTTCACTTCTTTCTTTCTTTCTTTTTTCTGTACTTCTTTTTTTCTGTTATTTTCCTTTTTCAGTGTTTCTTTCTTTTTTCTTTCTTTTGTTCTTTCTTTCTTTCTTTCTTTCTTTCTTTTCTTTCTTTTCTTTTCTGTTACTTTCTTTTTTCGTTCGTTCTTCCTTCCTTTCTTTCTTTCTTTCTTTTCTTTTCTTTTCTGTCTTTCTTTCTTTCTTTCTTTCTTTCATTCTTTCCTTTCTTTTTTCCTTTCTTTCTGATGTTCAGTTGATTACAGGACAGCATAAAACTCTTCATGACACGCCCTTAGAATTGCAACCAGACTGCGTAATTTGCGCTCGTCGGGCCCCAATTCATCCGACTTCAGCACGGAATTTTGAGTACGGGATTGATTTCCCTACTTTCTTGGTCAAACTGGTTAGTCTGTTATCTAGAGCCCCGGGAAGAAGGTGAGCACGGTCTTGGTCAGCTGTTGTTTGTCGATCCTGACGCATGGAGTCATCTTTGCGTCATTGACCGCGCCGAGCCAGGTCCTGACTCTGACTGGTCCTGCTGGTCAGACGTCGCGTTGCTGAATTCTTCAAACTCTACAAGGAGGCGAAGACGCACCTCACAACACCACAGCTGGAAGTTGTCAGCGACCCACAGCTGATGGCTTGCGCCAGGATCGGTGAACCAAAAGCATCCAGACCCTGCTCCAGCTCTCCGCGGTGCCTCCAGTAACATCCTAACTTGTCTAGTCTGGCCAAGCGAGCAGGGATCGAAGAGGGAAGACAACCCGGTACTCAAAAAAATGTCGTGCTGCAGTCGGATGTGTTGGGCCGAAAGGCGCAGCTATAACAGTTATACTGCAAACCACAACACAACGCAGACACGTCCACTACGTCCTTATTTCTATTGTCAAAAATGGATTACATAGTATCTTCCTCATTTCATGGAAAGCTGCTTTCGCCTGGGCTATTCTGCATCACACATCGTTTAGTAAGTTAAAGAAATATAAATTATTTTGATAAATAACTGATTCTTTGAATACATCAATGACAGATTCGACAATAAGATATCCGTGTATTATATAACTTGTATTTGTTAAGTGTATTATATTACGCGTTTTTGATCGTCATCATCATCATGTGTCATATCAGTTGGCGTAGGCGACCATGTCCTTCTACAATCTTATATCTACTGTGTATAATATAAGTTTAGGTGTTGACTGTTTTCCATGCCATGACACCAAGCTATCCAGTAGTTTCTCTCTTTGTCTGCGATCTCTCTTTTGTTTCATTTTCTCAGTTGTAACCAAGTATTCCAACTTTTCTCATCTCATGATGTGCCCAAGGAATATTGATTGTTTCTTTCTGATGTTTTTTAGGAGCTCCCTTTTTGTGTTGGCCTCTTTGAGAACTTCCTCGTTGGTCTTTTTAGCTGTCCAGGGAACTTTCAACATTCTTCTGAGAAATCCCATCTCTGTGGACTCTAATTGTCTTTTAATTTTCTTACTTACTGTACATGATTCGCTTCCATAGGTCAGAATTGTCTCTATATAGCACATGCATTTTATAAATGTATTATATATACGCGTATCTGTTAAGAGTATTTTATTAAGAGTAATAAATTACATGTATTTGTTAAGTGTATTACGTGTAATATATTACGTGTATTTTATTACGTGTATTTGATAAATGTATTATATTACGTATATCTGCTAAGAGTATTTTATTTAGTATATTATAGTACGTGTATTTGTTAAGTAAGTTATATTCATCATCATCATCATCATCATCAAGTACCGTGCCTATGATCGCCAACACCCGTGGAGCTGGTGATCATGTCTCTCCACATCTTTCGGTCTCGACAGTTTATTTATCATTTCTGTTGTTGACCTTCTGCCAAGCCATTCTCTTAAAAGAAGTAAAGGCACAAAGATGCGAAGCTGCTGTAAAGCTGATGATAAAAGCAATACTAAAAAAAGAAGCAGAAAAAGTGGTATGGTGACAGCTTTACATGGTAATGGACAAAACAAAAGTCGACGTTTCGGCCAAGTAGGCCTTCAGCTGGAACAACAATCATCATCATCATCATCAAGTACCGGGCCTGCTGGCGTAGGTTATCATGTCTCTCCACAACTTTCGATCTCGGCAGCTATTTATCGTTTCTGTTGTTGACCTTCTGCCAAGCAATTCTCTTAAGCTGTCTGGTATCTTTTCTCTTTGCTTCCCTCTATCTCTTCGTCCCTCAATTTTTACATTTGTTACAATATATTCCAGTTGTCCTCTTCTCATTACATGGCCAAAAAATGATGATTGTTTCTTCCTAATATTGGAAATTAGCTCTCTTCTTGCTTTGACCTCTCTCAGAACCTCTTCATTACTCTTCTTAGTTGTCCATGGTATTCTCAACATTCTTCTGTAAAACCACATTTCTACAGTCTCCAGTGATTTTCTTGTCTGTTGTCCTATTGTCCATGATTCGCATCCATATGTTAAGACTGGCTCTACATAACATTTAAGAACTCTTTTTCAGGTAAATAATATGTTAGATACTCAAGAAAAATGTAGCTTATGTTATCGCCATTTAGTTAGATTTGTTTACATATCCTTCCTTATACATATATTTTTTGTGTTTGTTGTTCCGGTTGAAGGCCTACTTGGCCGAAACGTCGATTTTTGTTTTGTCCATTACCACGTAAAGCTGTCACCATACCACTTTTTTTACTTTTTTTTTAGTATTGCCATTCTCTTAAGCTGTTTGCTATCTCTTCTCTATGCTTCCCTCTATCTCCTCGTCCCTCAATTTTCCCAGTTGTTACAATATATTCCAACCTCTCGCTGTCGTTGAGGACGGGAACCGATGGATCGGGCGGACATCATCAATGCCCTCCGAGATGTGGGAAGAGCACAGGACTTCGACAAACACAGATCCACATCACTTCTTCGAATGATGGAAATGGGAGTTAAGATGGGCACAGCCAGAAACGAGAAACTTAGTGGACGTGTAAGAAGACTTATCAACCAACATAGAACTGGAGTCGTCAGTCGCTGGACACTGAGGGAATTGCTGGGGAGGGGATCTGAGCACCTATGGACATGTTCGGAGTGCTATGATGATGACCCGCAAATAACTCAATAACTCAATAACTCAATAACTCAATAACTCACTAACTCCAGCTGTTCCCTTCCTTGTACAATTATGACGTTCTATGTTTCAAAACATTTCTGGCTTCAATATCCACAGAATTGCAATAATCAAGAGCCAACTGTAGTAAGTTATAAATTATCCGGACCTGCCTACACAGAAGAGCAAAGGCAGGCATTGAATGCAACAAACCCTGCCGCCTACGATATGTGCAAGTCAAAACCTATTATCGCATTAACCCTGAAAGGTTAGTGTTTTTAATATAAACTGTTATGAGTTTAGGCTCTGGAAGAAGTTTCTTATCATTTTTATTATATTACAGTTGTTCGGCGGACAAGTTGGTCACTTAGTAGAATGTGTGTATATATATCCTTATATATATATATTTTTTTTCTGTTGTTTGCTGTTCCAGCTGAAAGCCTATTTGGCCGAAACGTCGAATTTTGTTTTAGTTAATAACCACGTAAAGCTGTTATCATACCACATTTTTCTTCTTTATTTTAAAATTGCCACTTAGTAGAATGTGTGTATATATATCCATATATATTTTTTTTTCTGTTGTTTGTTCTTTCAGCTGAAAGCCTACTGACTGAAACGTCGAATTTTGTTTTAGTTAATAACCACGTAAAGCTGTTATCATACCACTTTCTTTCTTCTTTATTTTAAAATTGCCACTTAGTCGAATCAGGCACAGGGATAGGGACACTTCTGCTGCAATGTGGTTTCAAGTGATTCTTTTTGGTTTATATTTTCGTTTGTGGAGACAGCGGTATTCAGGTCGCATTCACTTGACCACAAAATCAACATGGTTTTGGTGCCTGCGTGTGTGATAGTGCTGCAGGCGATTGAACGTGGAGTGTAGTGGAACGGTACCAGGACTAGGTTTTGTCCTGGGACGGGATGTGTCATATGTGTTTGACTGCAAATTTTCCACCTGCTGGACTGTGATCGGATCGAGTGTTTCAACGATGTGGGGGTCTGACTTGTAAAGGACTGATTTGTGGGGGCCTGGCTTGTGCGGTCTGACTTGTGGAGGTCTGACTTGTGGGGGTCTGACTTGTGGGGGTCTGACTTGTGAGGTCTTACTTGTGGAGGTCTGACTTGTGAGGTATGACTTGTGGAGGTCTGACTTGTGGGGGTCTGACTTGTGGGGGTCTGACTTGTGAGGTCTTACTTGTGGAGGCCTGATTTGTGGAGGCCTGACTTGTGGAGGTCTCACTTGTGGGGTCCTGACTTGTGGGAAGGAGACTTGTGGAGGTCTGACTTCTGGAGGCCTGACTTGTGGAGGTATGACTTGTGGGGGCCTGCCTTTTAGAGGACTGACTTGTGTGGTCCTGACTTGTGGAGGTCTGGCTTATGGAGGCCTGACTTGTGGAGGCCTGGCTTATGGAGGCCTTACTTGTGGGGCCCAACCTTGTGGAGGTCTGACTTGTGAAGGTTTGACTTGTGGGGGCGTGACTTATGGAGGCCTGACTTGTGGAGGCCTAAATTGTGGGGGCTGGACTTGTGGGGGTCAGAATTGTGGAGGCCTGACTTATGGGGGCCTGATGTGTGTGGGTCTGACTTGGGGAGGCTTGATGTGGGGGCATGACTTGTGGGGGTCTGACTTGTGGAGGCCAGACTTGTAGGGGTCTGACTTGTGGAGGCCTGACTTGTGGAGGCCTGACTTGTGGAGGCCTGACTTGTGGGGGTCTGACTTGTGGAGGCCTGACTTGTGGAGGCCTGACTTGTTGGGGTCTGACTTGTGGAGGCCTGACTTGTGGGGGTCTGATTTGTGGAGGCCTGACTTGTGGGGGTCTGACTTGTGGAGGCCTGACTTGTGGAGGCCTGACTTGTGGGGGTCTGACTTGTGTAGGCCTGACTTGTGGAGGCCTGACTTGTGGGGGTCTGACTTGTGGAGGCCTGACTTGTGGAGGCCTGACTTGTGGAGGCCTGACTTGTGGAGACCTGACTTGTGGGGGTCTGACTTGTGGAGACCTGACTTGTTGAGGTATGACTTGTGGAGACCTGACTTGTTGAGGTCTGACTTGTGGAGGCCTGACTTGTGGAGGTCTGACTTGTGGAGGCCTGACTTGTGGATGTCTGACTTGTGGAGGCCTGACTTGTTGAGGTCTCACTTGTGGAGGCCAGACTTGTTCAGGTCTGACTTGTGGAGGCCTGACTTGTGGAGGCCTGACTTGTTGAGGTCTGACTTGTGGAGGCCTGACTTGTGAATGTCTGACTTGTGGAGGCCTGACTTGTTGAGGTCTGACTTGTGGAGGCCTGACTTGTGGATGTCTGACTTGTGGAGGCCTGACTTGTTGAGGTCTGACTTGTGGAGGCCTGACTTGTGGATGTCTGACTTGTGGAGGCCTGACTTGTTGAGGTCTGACTTGTGGAGGCCTGACTTGTTGAGGCCTGACTTGTTGAGGTCTGACTTGTGGAGGCCTGACTTGTGGATGTCTGACTTGTGGAGGCCTGACTTGTTGAGGTCTGACTTGTGGAGGCCTGACTTGTGGATGTCTGACTTGTGGAGGCCTGACTTGTTGAGGTCTGACTTGTGGAGGCCTGACTTGTTGAGGTCTGACTTGTGGAGGACTGACTTGTGGAGGCCTGACTTTTTGAGGTCTGACTTGTGGAGGCCTGACTTGGGGATGTCTGACTTGTGGAGGCCTGACTTGTTGAGGTCTGACTTGTGGAGGCCTGACTTGTTGAGGTCTGACTTGTGGAGGCCTGACTTGTGGAGGCCTGACTTGTTGAGGTCTGACTTGTGGAAGCCTGACTTGTTGATGTCTGACTTGTGGAGGCCTGACTTGTGGAGGCCTGACTTGTGGAGGCCTGACTTGTGGAGACCTGACTTGTGGAGGCCTGACTTGTTGAGGTCTGACTTGTGGAGGCCTGACTTGTGGAGACCTGACTTGTGGAGGCCTGACTTATGGAGACCTGACTTGTGGAGGCCTGACTTGTGGAAGCCTGACTTGTTGATGTCTGACTTGTGGAGGCCTGACTTGTTGAGGTCTGACTTGTGGAGGCCTGACTTGTGGAGGCCTGACTTGTGGAGGCCTGACTTGTGGAGGCCTGACTTGTGGAGACGTGACTTGTTGAGGTCTGACTTGTGGAGGCCTGACTTGTGGAGGCCTAGCTTGTTGATGTCTGACTTGTGGAGGCCTGACTTGTGGAAGCCTGACTTGTGGAGGCCTGACTTGTGGAGGCCTGACTTGTTGAGGTCTGACTTGTGGATGCCTGACTTGTTGAGGTCTGACTTGTGGAGGCCTGACTTGTGGAGGCCTGACTTGTGGATGCCTGACTTGTTGAGGTCTGACTTGTGGAGGCCTGACTTGTTGAGGTCTGACTTGTGGAGGCGTGACTTGTTGAGGTCTGACTTGTGGAGGCCTGACTTGTGGAGGCCTGACTTGTTGAGGTCTGACTTGTGGAGGCCTGACTTGTTGATGTCTGACTTGTGGAGGCCTGACTTGTGGAGGCCTGACTTATGAAGGCCTGACTTGTGGAGACCTGACTTGTGGAGGCCTGACTTGTTGAGGTCTGACTTGTGGAGGCCTGACTTGTGGAGACCTGACTTGTGGAGGCCTGACTTATGGAGACCTGACTTGTGGAGGCCTGACTTGTGGAAGCCTGACTTGTTGATGTCTGACTTGTGGAGGCCTGACTTGTTGAGGTCTGACTTGTGGAGGCCTGACTTGTGGAGGCCTGACTTGTGGAGGCCTGACTTGTGGAGACTTGACTTGTTGAGGTCTGACTTGTGGAGGCCTGACTTGTGGAAGCCTAGCTTGTTGATGTCTGACTTGTGGAGGCCTGACTTGTGGAGGCCTGACTTGTGGAGGCCTGACTTGTTGAGGTCTGACTTGTGGATGCCTGACTTGTTGAGGTCTGACTTGTGGAGGCCTGACTTGTGGAGGCCTGACTTGTGGATGCCTGACTTGTTGAGGTCTGACTTGTAAAGGCCTGACTTGTTGAGGTCTGACTTGTGGAGGCCTGACTTGTTGAGGTCTGACTTGTGGAGGCCTGACTTGTGGATGTCTGACTTGTGGAGGCCTGACTTGTTGAGGTCTGACTTGTGGAGGCCTGACTTGTTGAGGTCTGACTTGTGGAGGCCTGACTTGTGGAGGCCTGACTTGTAGAGGTCTGACTTGTGGAGGCCTGACTTGTTGATTTCTGACTTGTGGAGGCCTGACTTGTTGAGGTCTGACTTGTGGAGGCCTGACTTGTGGAGGCCTAGCTTGTTGATGTCTGACTTGTGGAGGCCTGACTTATGGGGGTCTGACTTGTGGAGGCCAGACTTGTGGGGGTCTGACTTGTGGAGGCCTGACTTGTTGAGGTCTGACTTGTGGAGGCCTGACTTGTGGAGACCTGACTTGTGGAGGCCTGACTTATGGAGACCTGACTTGTGGAGGCCTGACTTGTGGAAGCCTGACTTGTTGATGTCTGACTTGTGGAGGCCTGACTTGTTGAGGCCTGACTTGTGGAGGCCTGACTTGTGGAGGCCTGACTTGTGGAGGCCTGACTTGTGGAGACCTGACTTGTTGAGGTCTGACTTGTGGAGGCCTGACTTGTGGAGACTTGACTTGTTGAGGTCTGACTTGTGGAGGCCTGACTTGTGGAAGCCTAGCTTGTTGATGTCTGACTTGTGGAGGCCTGACTTGTGGAGGCCTGACTTGTGGAGGCCTGACTTGTTGAGGTCTGACTTGTGGATGCCTGACTTGTTGAGGTCTGACTTGTGGAGGCCTGACTTGTGGAGGCCTGACTTGTGGATGCCTGACTTGTTGAGGTCTGACTTGTAAAGGCCTGACTTGTTGAGGTCTGACTTGTGGAGGCCTGACTTGTTGAGGTCTGACTTGTGGAGGCCTGACTTGTGGATGTCTGACTTGTGGAGGCCTGACTTGTTGAGGTCTGACTTGTGGAGGCCTGACTTGTTGAGGTCTGACTTGTGGAGGCCTGACTTGTGGAGGCCTGACTTGTTGAGGTCTGACTTGTGGAGGCCTGACTTGTTGATTTCTGACTTGTGGAGGCCTGACTTGTTGAGGTCTGACTTGTGGAGGCCTGACTTGTGGAGGCCTGACTTGTGGAGGCCTTACTTGTGGAGACCTGACTTGTGGAGGCCTGACTTGTTGAGGTCTGACTTGTGGAGGCCTGACTTGTGGAGGCCTAGCTTGTTGATGTCTGACTTGTGGAGGCCTGACTTATGGGGGTCTGACTTGTGGAGGCCAGACTTGTGGGGGTCTGACTTGTGGAGGCCTGACTTGTTGAGGTCTGACTTGTGGAGGCCTGACTTGTGGAGACCTGACTTGTGGAGGCCTGACTTATGGAGACCTGACTTGTGGAGGCCTGACTTGTGGAAGCCTGACTTGTTGATGTCTGACTTGTGGAGGCCTGACTTGTTGAGGCCTGACTTGTGGAGGCCTGACTTGTGGAGGCCTGACTTGTGGAGGCCTGACTTGTGGAGACCTGACTTGTTGAGGTCTGACTTGTGGAGGCCTGACTTGTGGAGGCCTAGCTTGTTGATGTCTGACTTGTGGAGGCCTGACTTGTGGAGGCCTGACTTGTTGAGGTCTGACTTGTGGATGCCTGACTTGTTGAGGTCTGACTTGTGGAGGCCTGACTTGTGGAGGCCTGACTTGTTGATGCCTGACTTGTTGAGGTCACACTTGTGGAGGCCTGACTTGTTGAGGTCTGACTTGTGGAGACCTGACTTGTGGATGTCTGACTTGTGGAGGCCTGACTTGTTGAGGTCTGACTTGTGGAGGCCTGACTTGTTGAGGTCTGACTTGTGGAGGCCTGACTTGTTGAGGTCTGACTTGTGGAGGCCTGACTTGTGGAGGCCTGACTTGTTGAGGTCTGACTTGTGGAGGCCTGTCTTGTTGATGTCTGACTTGTGGAGGCCTGACTTGTGGAGGCCTGACTTGTGGAGGCCTGACTTGTGGAGACCTGACTTGTGGAGGCCTGACTTGTTGAGGTCTGACTTGTGGAGGCCTGACTTGTGGAGGCTTAGCTTGTTGATGTCTGACTTGTGGAGGCCTGACTTGTGGAGGCGTGACTTGTGGAGGCCTGACTTGTGGAGGCCTGACTCGTGGAGGCCTGACTTGTTGAGGTCTGACTTGTGAAGGCCTGACTTGTGGAGACCTGACTTGTGGAGGCCTGACTTATGGAGACCTGACTTGTAGAGGCCTGACTTGTGGAAGCCTGACTTGTTGATGTCTGACTTGTGGAGGCCTGACTTGTTGAGGTCTGACTTGTGGAGGCCTGACTTGTGGAGGCCTGACTTGTGGAGGCCTGACTTGTGGAGACGTGACTTGTTGAGGTCTGACTTGTGGAGGCCTGACTTGTGGAGGCCTAGCTTGTTGATGTCTGACTTGTGGAGGCCTGACTTGTGGAGGCCTGACTTGTGGAGGCCTGACTTGTTGAGGTCTGACTTATGGATGCCTGACTTGTTGAGGTCTGACTTGTGGAGGCCTGACTTGTGGAGGCCTGACTTGTGGATGCCTGACTTGTTGAGGTCTGACTTGTGGAGGCCTGACTTGTTGAGGTCTGACTTGTGGAGGCCTGACTTGTTGAGGTCTGACTTGTGGAGGCCTGACTTGTTGAGGTCTGGCTTGTGGAGGCCTGACTTGTGGAGGCCTGACTTGTTGAGGTCTGACTTGTGGAGGCCTGACTTGTTGATGTCTGACTTGTGGAGGCCTGACTTGTTGAGGTCTGACTTGTGGAGGCCTGACTTGTGGAGGCCTGACTTGTGGAGGCCTGACTTGTGGGGACCTGACTTGTGGAGGCCTGACTTGTTGAGATCTGACTTGTGGAGGCCTGACTTGTGGAGGCCTAGCTTGTTGATGTCTGACTTGTGGAGGCCTGACTTGTGGAGGCCTGACTTGTGGAGGCCTGACTTGTGGAGGCCTGACTTGTGGAGGCCTGACTTGTTGAGGTCTGACTTGTGGAGGCCTGACTTGTGGAGACCTGACTTGTGGAGGCTTGACTAATGGAGACCTGACTTGTGGAGGCCTGACTTGTGGAAGCCTGACTTGTTGATGTCTGACTTGTGGAGGCCTGACTTGATGAGGTCTGACTTGTGGAGGCCTGACTTGTGGAGGCCTGACTTGTGGAGGCCTGACTTGTGGAGACCTGACTTGTTGAGGTCTGACTTGTGGAGGCCTGACTTGTGGAGGCCTAGCTTGTTGATGTCTGACTTGTGGAGGCCTGACTTGTGGAGGCCTGACTTGTGGAGGCCTGACTTGTGGAGGCCTGACTTGTGGAGGCCTGACTTGTTGAGGTCTGACTTGTGGATGCCTGACTTGTTGAGGTCTGACTTGTGGAGGCCTGACTTGTGGAGGCCTGACTTGTGGATGCCTGACTTGTTGAGGTCTGACTTGTGGAGACCTGACTTGTTGAGTTCTGACTTGTGGAGGCCTGACTTGTTGAGGTCTGACTTGTGGATGCCTGACTTGTTGAGGTCTGACTTGTGGAGGCCTGACTTGTGGAGGCCTGACTTGTTGAGGTCTGACTTGTGGAGGCCTGACTTGTTGAGGTCTGACTTGTTTAGGCCTGACTTGTTGAGGTCTGACTTGTGGAGGCCTGACTTGTGGAGGCCTGACTTGTTGAGGTCTGACTTGTGGATGCCTGACTTGTTGAGGTCTGACTTGTGGAGGCCTGACTTGTGGAGGCCTGACTTGTTGAGGTCTGACTTGTGGAGGCCTGACTTGTGGGGGTCTGACTTGTTGATGTCTGACTTGTGGAGGCCTGACTTGTGGAGGCCTGACTTGTTGAGGTCTGACTTGTGGAGGCCTGACTTGTGGAGGCCTGACTTGTTGAGGTCTGACTTGTGGAGGCCTGACTTGTGGGGGTCTGACTTGTTGATGTCTGACTTGTGGAGGCCTGACTTGTGGAGGCCTGACTTGTGGAGGCCTGACTTGTGGAGGCCTGACTTGTTGAGGTCTGACTTGTGTAGGCCTGACTTGTGGAGGCCTAGCTTGTGGGGGTTTGACTTGTGGAGGTCTGACTTGGGGAGGCCTGACTTGTTGAGGCCTGACTTGTGGATGCCTGACTTGTTGAGGTCTGACTTGTGGAGGCCTGACTTGTGGAGGCCCAGCTTGTGGGGGTCTGACTTGTGGAGGTCTGACTTGTGGAGGCCTAGCTTGTGGGGGTCTGACTTGTTGAGGTCTGACTTGTGGAGGCCTGACTTGTGGAGGCCCAGCTTGTGGGGGTCTGACTTGTGGAGGCCTGACTTGTGGAGGCCTAGCTTGTGGAGGCCTGACTTGTTGAGGTCTGAATTGTGGAGGCCTGACTTGTGGAGGCCTAGCTTGTGGGGGTCTGACTTGTGGAGGCCTGACTTGTGGAGGCCTAGCTTGTGGGGGTCTGACTTGTGGAGGCCTAGCTTGTGGATGCCTGACTTGTTGAGGTCTGACTTGAGGGGGCCTGACTTGTTGAGGTCTGACTTGTGGAGACCTGACTTGTGGAGGCCTGACTTGTGGATGCCTGACTTGTTGAGGTCTGACTTGTGGAGGCCTGACTTGTGGAGACCTGGCTTGTGGAGACCTGACTTGTGGAGACCTGACTTGTGGAGGCCTGACATGTGGGTGCCTGACTTGTGGAGGTCTGACTTGTAGAGGTCTGACTTGTGGAGAACTGACTTGTGGAGACCTGACTTGTGGAGACCTGACTTGTGGAGACCTGACTTGTGGAGGCCTGACATGTGGGTGCCTGACTTGTGGAGGTCTGACTTGTGGAGGTCTGACTTGTGGAGACCTGACTTGTGGAGACCTGACTTGTGGAGACCTGACTTGTAGAGGTCTGACTTGTGGAGACCTGACTTGTGGGGGCCTGACTTGTGGAGGTCTGACTTGTGGAGGCCTGACTTGAGGGGGCCTGACATGTGGAGGCCTGGCTTATGGAGGCCTGACATGTGGGTGCCTGACTTGTGGAGGCATCACTTGTGGAGACCTGTCTTGTAGAGGTCTGACTTGTGGAGACCTGACTTGTGGGGGCCTGACTTGTATGGGCCTGACTTGTGGAGGATTAACTTGTGGAGACCTGTCCTGTGTAGGTCTGACTTGTGGAGACCTGACTTGTGGGGGCCTGACTTGTGGGGGCCTGCCTTGTGGAGGCCTGACTAGTGGAGACCTGACTTGTGGGGGCCTGACTTGTTGAGACCTGACTTGTGGAGGCTTGACTTGTGGAAACCTGTCTTGTGGGGGCCTGACTTGTGGAGACCTGACTTCTGGAGACCTGACATGTGGGGGCCTGACTTGTGGAGACCTGACTTCTGGAGACCTGACATGTGGGGGCCTGACTTGTGGGGGCCTGACTAGTAGAGGCCTGACTTGTTAAGGCCTGACTTGTGAAGGCCTGGCTTGTGGAGACCTGACATATGGGGGCCTGTCTTGTGGGAGCCTGTCTTGTGGGGGCCTGATTTAAATTGTTCGGACAGCGATTTCTAGTGGACGCGCACCGGTTATGATGTCTGCATCGGAATTCGTGCGAGGCGCATGGAGGTTATGCTGCCATTTACGGCGATCTGAAAGTATCCATTTTAAGCTGCGCGCAATTGACATGACTGCAGCACGTTCAAGCAGAACAGTAGGAACATAAAAATCGCCATTTTTGAAGCAAGAAAACCTTCCATTGGAGAATGTTCCACTTGTAGTGAATGCATTACATTCTAAAGTCTATGTCAAAGTCTAAAGTCCATGTCAAAGTCTAATGTCTATGTCAAAGTCTAAAGTCCATGTCAAAGTCCAAAGTTTATGTCAAAATCTGAAATTGTATTTTCAACATTCTTTTTTAAAAAGACAATTCTACAGCCTCCATTGATTTTCAACATTTTCATAGTGATCAACATTTTCATAGTGATCAACATTTTCATAGTGATCAACATTTTCATAGTGATCAACATTTTCATAGTGATCAACATTTTCTACATTTTCATAGTGATCAACGTTAACAACATTTTCATAGTGATCAACATTTTCACAGTGAGCAACATTTTCAACATTTTCATAGTGATCAACATTTTCATAGTGATCAACATTTTCATAGTGATCAACATTTTCACAGTGATCAACATTTTCAACATTTTCACAGTGATCAACATTATCAACGTTTACATAATCAACACTATCAGTGATTGCTCTATACACAACACTGATGAATAACCATCCCCCAACCCCTCTTTTCAACCCCCCACTTGTACATTTATAACTTTCACTGTAATCACAGAACTAACGAATCTAATACATTCCCATCAATATCATATAGCATTTATTATAAAGAGTGGTTCCACTTTGTATTCTTCGCCGATGTGATAACTTCCTATCATTATTAATTTCTGTACAAATCACGTTTTAATGTTTTAACTATTAGAAGAACTGACATTTCAAAAACAAATATTGTAATAGCTATCTCCTCTGCTGCATGTACAAAACATTTCCCATTCTATGCTAACATTACGAAACATGGACAATCATTTAAAAAAATACAGGAGCTGTAATTAGTCACAGAAAAAAGAAAGAGGAATCTAAATACTTGTTTCATGATTTTTCTATTTTGTTTTACTCTACATTCTTGTGTGCTTTTCTCTTTTATTTTTATATATTAAAACAGTTCCTGTCAAAGAAGGCATTCGATAATCAATTAAAGAAAAGGAGAAACTGTTTAAAAAAATGTAGGGAGAATAAGAACCAAGAAAAATATGAACAAAATATGCCTTAGTTCGAATAAAAATTTTGATCGAAGAAGCTAAGCAGAAGAAATGGACAAAATTCTGACAAAAAATGAGCAGGGACTTCAAGACAACCACAAAAGATTTCTACAGAGCAGTAAAAGCCACGAGAGCGAGCAAAGAAAACCATTATCCTACATCAAGGTCGGGGATAAAAAGGGATGCATCCTATCACCAAGCTTGTTCAATCGACAGTGAACTGACGGTGTGTGAGGTGCAAACATTTACAGACACCTATTGTCTGGACGGGCATTCTTGGTCGTTCTGTGCAGTGTGTAGTGGGTGCTGCAAAGGCTACAACGTCATCATCGGTACGTGTCACGGCAACTGTTCACATGGGATCTATGGACATGACTGCTCCCGGTCGTGTTGTGCAGTGTGTAGTAGGTGCTGCAAAGGCTACAACGTCATCATCAGTACGTGTCACGGCAACTGTTCACATGGGATCTATGGACATGACTGCTCAGGGTTGTGTTGTGCAGTGTGTAGTAGGTGCTGCAAAGGCTACAACGTCATCATCGGTACGTGTCACGGCAACTGTTCACATGGGATCTATGGACATGACTGCTCAGGGTCGTGTTGTGCAGTGTGTAGTAGGTGCTGCAAAGGCTACAACGTCATCATCGGTACTTGTCACGGCAACTGTTCACATGGGATCTATGGACATGACTGCTCAGGGTCGTGTTGTGCAGTGTGTAGTAGGTGCTGCAAAGGCTACAACGTCATCATCAGTACTTGTCACGGCAACTGTTCACATGGGATCTATGGACATGACTGCTCCGGGTCGTGTCTTAGTGTCTGTCCTTTGTGTGAGGAAAAATCCGGAAAATGCCTACAGTGTAAACGTCCTGGCTACATCTGTAGTGACACTTGTCCCGATGGTAATTTTGGGCTACAGTGCAAACAGACGTGTTCTGATGGCTGTGACATCATATGTGACCCGGAGGGTACAGACTGTACGTGCAAGGAAACGTACTACGGGTCAGGCTGCGCTCTCGGATGTCCGGACAGCTGTTTCAACAACGCCTGTGAAAAGTCAGCCGGGAACTCTACATGCAAGGGAATGTTCTGCAGGTCAGACTGCACCCTCAAATCTCCGGACAACTGTTTGAACGATACCTGTGAACAGTTAATCGGGGCCTGCGTCTCGTGTGTCGATGATTCCCACGTTATGAAGAGTACTACAACAAACCCAAGCATATGGATACCTTAATGTGTTTCTGTGCTGGACATGGTTCATTTCTTGGTGTTTTTCCGTGAAGCCATGGCTCATATCTTGATGTGTTTCTGTGCTAGCCATGGCTCATATCTTGATGTGTTTCTGTGCTAGCCATGGCTCATATCTTAGCGTGTGTGTGCTGGCCATGGCTCGTGTCTTGGTGTGTGTCATGTTGGTCGTGTCTCATATCTTGGTGTGTCCTTGTTGATCATGTCTCATATCTTTATGTGTGTGTCTGTGTTGGTCATGTGTCATATCTTTGTGTGTGCATGTTTGGGTTAGATATCTCATATATTTGTGTGCATGTTTATGTGTGTCACATCTCATATCCTTGTGTGTGCATGTCTATGTTGATCATATCTCATGTCTTTGTGTGCATGTCTATGTTCGGCACGTGTCGTATCTTTGTGTGTGCATGTCTATGTCAGTCATGTCTCGTGTCTTTGTGTGCATGTTTGTGTTGGTCATGTGTCATGTGTCTTGATGTGTGTCGGTGTTGGTCATGCCTCGTGTCGCTGTGTGCAGGTCTGTGTTGGTCACATCTGGTGGCTCGAGCAGATGGTGCTCGTAAACCTGGGAGGGCCGATCATCTAAGGGCAGAATCCCCCTACAGAAAAGATCATCTGCTGCCTTGCAGGAAGATTGGGGGCAATCAAAGGCTAAGGAATGCAAACCTGAATAAAATGCTGGCTGAAATCGGATGCACTGGGCCACTGGCGCAGAACACAGTGCAAAGTTTTAACGGGTGTTCAATCAGAGTGGATCTGGCAGACTCTAATTGTGATGTTCTGCTAGTGGGGACGATCAACATACTTAACCTGACAGCTGACTTCATGTGAGAGTCTGGAATCCTTACTCTGATTGAGTCCTGATCGCAGAGAGAGAGAGAGAGAGAGAGAAAGAGAGAGAGAGAGAGAGTTCAATCTATACACTGAGCAAATCTTTAAAAACACCACAGAGATGCCAGGTCTAAACATTAATGGAAAGATTATCAATAACCTAAGATATGCTGATGATACTGTTCTACTAGCAGAAAATCCTAAAGATCTACAACAATTACTTAATGAAATAAACACGACAAGCAAAAAATATGGACTAGATATGAATATAAAAAAAGACTAAAACTATGATCATAAACAAAGAAAATTTCCAAAACCAACAAGTGGATATCAAAATTGAAGGAATAGACCTGGAGACAGTTCAGAACTACAACTACCTTGGACATACTATAACCAGTGATGGAAAATGTACAACTGAAATAAACAAAAGAATAGGAATGGCAAAAAGTAATTTTAATGTCATGAAAAAAAATATGCTAACATCAAAACAAATAACACCAGCACTAAAATAAAACTAAGAATTGCAAAATGTTATATCTTGTCAACATACCTAAATGGTGCAGAAACATGGGCATTAGACAACAAAACATAACAGAGAATTGAAGCCTTTGAAATGTGGATATATAGAAGAATAGGTAGAATTGGATGGAAAGAGAAGAAAACAAACGATGAAGTTTTAAAACAACTGAAAATGAAAAGAGAGCTACTAAACACAATTCAAACAAGACAAATGAGATTTTTGGGTCATGTTAAAAGACACAACAGCCTACTAAAAGTAATATTGGAAGGGAAAATGCAAGGTAAAGGAGGCAGAGGCAAACCAAGACTAACATGGACGAGTAACATAAAAAGATGGACAAGTCAGCCTATGACAACCTGCACCATCAAAGCAATAGACAGAGCGGAATGGAGCTCCATGGTAGCCAACCTTCGATGCGGAGACGGCACTCAATGATGATGATGATGATGATGATGATAATGATAGAATGTATAAGGAAACAACAGAAAAATGTATTTGGTCACGTGACAAAGCAGAGTGATCAAAACACAACGAGCCCTCAATAAACGTTGTAAGAACACCAGACTCAAAGGCCGACCACGAAAAATATGGATCGACGGAATATTAGAAACACTAGGAAACATAACAGCAGCAGAGATGAACAGAAGAGCAAAATTATATCTCTCCTCGACGCTGAAAGGTAAATGAGGAAGGAAAGAATAAGAAGCAGAAGAAGACACTTTCTGCATTTTTAATGTTAACAGTCAGGCCTTTTTGGTGGCTTTCTCTCACTATTTTATGTCATAGATTTGTGTAGACCTTGTTAGTTTTCTGCTATCAATATTATATCAGTAATAGGAAACTCTTTATACATAGCTTTGCAGCCGGATGAAATCTGATCATCAGAAGTGGAACTCCGCCGAGTTAATCAATATTATATCATCTATATATCAATACTATATCAGTAATAGGAAACTCTTTATACATAGCTTTGCAGCCGGAGGAAATCTGATCATCAGAAGTGGAACTCCGTCGAGTTAATCAATATTATATCATCTATATATCAATACTATATCAGTAATAGGAAACCCTGAACATAGCTTTGCAGCCGGAGGAAATCTGATCATCAGAAGTAAAAAAACCCCGTCCAGCAAGTGTTAATCAATATCATACTATCTATCTATCAATACTATATGAACTTCATACCTGAGTTTGTTTCTGTTGCTCCCCCTTCCCCCCCCCCCCCCCCACTTTACAGCCAGGCTTGTCCGCAATTGCTCTTGTATAATAATTTAAAATAATATTTTTCCTTCCGGGTTCACCCAGCCTTTTATAGTGGGTACCGGATTTTTTTCTAGGAAAGTAAAGCGGCACGGGCGTAATACCGACCACATTACCCCAAAAATCATGTGCCGAAGGTCTGTAATATTTATGGTCACTAACACCATATTCCCTAGACGCCACTTGGCGTGACAGGGGGACTTTACTTTTTTTTTTTTTTAAACAGAGAAAATAGATCTAGCGAAAATGCTCAATCACTGCAGTGTATATAATAAATAAATGTTCCTGGGATTTACGACATTTGTTTTCCCGTTGTCCCCTGTTTCTGCCTTCTTTTATGCGTGCCACTAAAATACTCATCCCTGATAAGTGGTTCCCATTTTGTTGTTGTTCTTGCATTCTTTTATGTATGCAATTATGATGCTACATTGACAAGCAAGCAGCAGTAATGGTGAAATATTTACTTATCTCTTCAACAGAAAACACTCAACCCTCCGAAGGATCAACATCAAACTCAAACACCACCACCATAACTGTTACTGCTCCTGCAGTGTGTTCTACTGTTGAAATAGAAGTATCAGTACCCCAAAATATATTTGCCCATTTCGCTACCAAAGGCGGATCTGGTTCTCATAGACCTAAGTACGAAAATCGTGACGACCAAAAACAAGGGGAATAATGAAGAATGAAGTTCTAAGCCACGCCCCTGAAGCAGATAAATGACCGGAACACTCTTTTTATTTAACAATCTTTTACAATTAGCGGTAAAGATAAAAACTACTCTCCTAAATCTTCCTCTTATTCTATAGCCTTAATCTGCAACGTTGCTACCAGTTTCATCCGCCTCAGATAGTGTTAGTTATTATCAACGTTTTATTAAAACTTACTAGGTTTACTACTGGGGATATTGTACGTGTTGCAAAAAGATATTTCTTGGTCCATTACCCATCTACCATATTCAGATCAAGATAAGAACATACGTACAAAGTGTACACACAAAGTTTCAAAAATAGATGTTTGCAATTTTAATTGTAGGAAGTGTCTTTATTTATATTGCAAGTATTTCACTGAGTTATGTCCATTTTGTCTAAATATACAAATTTCGCATTTATATTTTCGGATTTCCCTATACTGTGGTTCACCCAGCCTCTAAAGTGGGTACCAGAAATATTTTGTTTTTCTCTGGGAAGTAAAGATGGTCTGGAGTGATACCGACCATATCTCCCCAAAAATGTGCCGTGGATTTGAGAAAAATAGGAGTAGGGGAGATAATCTTACATTACTATTATATAGTAGGGGAGATAATCTTACATTACTATTATATAGTTGGGGAGATAATCTTACATTACTATTATATAGTAGGGGAGATAATCTTCGATTACTATTATATAGTAGGGGAGATAATCTTACATTACTATTATATAGTAGGGAAGATAATCTTACATTACTATTATATAGTAGGGGAGATAATCTTACATTACTATTATATAGTAGGGGAGATAATCTTACATTACTATTATATAGTAGGGGAGAGAATCTTACATTACTATTATATAGTAGGGGAGAGACTCTTACATTACTATTATATAGTAGGGGAGAGAATCTTACATTACTATTATATAGTAGGGGAGATAATCTTACATTACTATTATATAGTAGGGGAGATAATCTTACATTACTATTATATAGTAGGGGAGATAATCTTACAGTACTATTATATAGTAGGGGAGATAATCTTACATTACTATTATTTAGTAGGGGAGATAATCTTACAGTACTATTATATAGTAGGGGAGATAATCTTACATTACTATTATATAGTAGGGGAGATAATCTTACATTACTATTCTATGGTAGGGGAGAGAATCTTACATTATTATTCTATGGTAGGGGAGAGAATCTTACATTACTATTCTATGGTAGGGGAGAGAATCTTACATTACTATTCTCTGGTAGTGGAGAAAACCTTACATTACTATTCTATGGTAGGGGAGAGAATCTTACATTACTATTATATAGTAGGGGAGATAATCTTACATTACTATTCTATGGTAGGGGAGAGAATCTTACATTATTATTCTATGGTAGGGGAGAGAATCTTACATTACTATTCTATGGTAGGGGAGAGAATCTTACATTACTATTCTATGGTAGGGGAGAAAACCTTACATTACTATGTTATGATAATTTTAGACATCATTGATGTTCAGTTTTATTTAAATAAATTATTACAAACTTAATATGAACATCACATTATCACTGGTTAGTGTAACTTAACGACAAAATGTGTATGGTTTTTTTAAATTGAAATAGCATAAAATATGTGATCTGTTACTAACTGTAGTATATCGCTGACCTGCAGTCACCAGTTTATTTTCTTTTACTTCGATTATTTGTTCTGGACGTTTTTCAATAACACTCCGTTTGTACATGCAGCACTGCAGAAATTTCGCCTTAAGATTCCACCTATTTAAAAAAATAGTAAATAAACTCACACGATTATTATGAATTAAGTAACTGCTGGTCACGTTCTGAAAGAGGCCAAAGCAAAAAGAGAGCTAATTTCCAATATTAGGAAGAAACAATCATCATTTTTTGGCGATGTAATGAGAAGAGAACAACTGGAATATATTGTGACAACTGGGAAAATTGAGGGACGAAGAGATAGAAGGAGGCAAAGAGAAAATATACAAGACAGCTTAAGAGAATGGCTTGGCAGAAGGTCAACAACAGAAATGATAAATAACTGTCGAGATCGAAATTTGTGGAGAGACATGATCACCTACGCCAGCAGGGATGGTACTTGATTATAATGATGATAAACTGCTGTGCATTGTAGCTATTCTGAAGTGTAACCTTATGCTACTCAAATATCCTTAGTTAATTTTTTTTGAAAAAAAAAAAACTTGAAATCAAGTCATAAGTAGCTTAAAGAAAAAAAAAACTAACTAATGAAATGGTTGTACAGTTTATTCACCACTTGACGTAATTACGTAATTATATTTTTTTTAAAATAAAGTATTTATCACAAAAGTAATTACTGAGTACAATTGAATGTACTAAAGCATTTTCCTGGTTAAGTGAGTTTCATTATGTAATTTTTAAATACAAATTATCGGTTCATTCTGATATTTTCATATTTTATGGGCAGTTTCTGTTTTGTCACAAAAATAATAAATAATTTTACAGTTATTTTTAGTATCTACCTCAAGTAAATTAAGTAAATTATTAAGTAAATTAATTAAATTATTAAGTAAATTATTAAGTAAATTAACGGGCGCAGTACGGATCACATTACCCAAAAATCATGTGCTGAAGGTCTGTAAAATATAGAGTGACTAACACCATATTTCCCTATACACCACTTGGCGTGACGGGGGTACTTTACTTTACTATTAAGTAAATTAAGTAATTTATTAAGTAAATTGAGTAAATTAAGTAATAAATTTGAAATAATGAATATTTTTTTTTAAAGATTACTAAGTCCCGATTTTTTAAAGATGTCTTACATAATGTTAGCTCCTGATGACATCATGTCTTACATAATGTTAGCTCCTGATGACATCATGTCTTAGATAATGTTAGCTCCTGATGACATCATGTCTTAGATAATGTTAGCTCCTGATGACATCATGTCTTACATAATGTTAGCTCCTGATGACATCATGTCTTACATAATGTTAGCTCCTGATGACATCATGTCTTAGATAATGTTAGCTCCTGATGACATCATGTCTTACATAATGTTAGCTCCTGATGACATCATGTCTTAGATAATGTTAGCTCCTCATGACATCATGTCTTAGATAATGTTAGCTCCTGATGACATCATTTCTTAGATAATGTTAGCTCCTGATGACATCATTTCTTAGGCAATGTTAGCTCCTGATGACATCATGTCTTAGGCAATGTTAGCTCCTGATGACATCATGAGTAGCTAGTATCACCAAATTACTTCAATTCACGAGTAATTCCAAGAAATCTAAAAAGAATTGTGAGCAGTTTCCATGTAAATTATAACCAATTTTAAGTAAATGGTATTTTTTTTCCTTTACCGCTATTGTAAATCCTCAGCAAGCAAATATAAAAAAAATGTAAAAAAAAAAAAAATAATAAAAATAATTTTCAGTCTATCTCAACCTATTAGGCGTTAGGTCAAACTTTATTTGAAACTGCCATCAATTTATGAATACCCTCAAATTGTGGTCGAAAAACATAAATATAGAAACATACTTTTATTTATGGTTGGCCTGTTTGTGGTAAAGGTTTTCATTGTTTTGGTAATTTCAAATTGGTGTGTCTATTTTTCTTTTGAATAAACGAAATTCTGTTATAATTACACGTTATGAGTGTTATTTTGTTTCTACTTAAACGTGTCTTATTTGTTTGTAGCACGTTTGTGAAAGATCTCAGTCACTGGTTGTGTGGTTGTGTGAGATGATGAGATGTTGGGATGTTGAGATCTGGATGATTCAAGAACGTCGTCAGTTAAAATTAAAAAAAAATATATAGTTCAGCTATTTGCGGGTCATCATCATTGCACTCCGAACATGTCCATAGGTGCTCAGATCCCCTCCTCAGCAAGTCTCGAAGTGTCCAGCGACTGACGACTCCAGTTCAATGTTGGTTGATAAGTCTTCTTACACGCCCACGTATCAGGAAGATACTATGCAATTCGTTTTTGACAATAGAAACAAGAAAAAGAGTTCTTAAATGTTACGTAGAGCCAGTCTTAACATATGGAAGCGAATCATGGACAATAGGACAACAGACAAGAAAATCACTGGAGTCTGTAGAAATGTGGTTTTACAGAAAAATGTTGAGAGTACCATAGACAGCTAGGAAGAGTAATGAAGATGTTCTGAGAGAGGTCAAAGCAAAAAGAGAGATAATTTCCAATATTAGGAAGAAACAATCATCCTTTTTTAGCCATGTAATGAGAAGAGAACAACTGGAATATATTGTAACAACTGGGAAAATTGAGGGACGAAGAGATAGAGGGAAGCAAAGAGAAAAGATACCAGACAGCTTAGAGAATGGCTTGGCAGAAGGTCAACAACAGAAATGATAAATAACTGTCGAGATCGAAGGTTGTGGAGAGACATGATCACCTACGCCAGTAGGCCCGGTGCTTGATGATGATGAAGTTTCTCGTTTCTGGCTGTGCCCATCTTAACTCCCATCTCTTTAGAAAAATGATAACAATCACCCCCCCCCCCCCCCCAAACCCCAAATTCGCATGCCCAAGAAGTCATCATCATGTGCCATGCCGACTGACTCAGAAGATCATGCCATTTTTTTCAAATTTTCTATCCCCGGTGCATCAGTTATGTTGTTGACGTATTACCATGCCACGACAACATCGAGCTGCCCAGTATCTTCTCTCTTTGCCATCAGGGATCTCTCTTTCATAGATCACAAATTAATAAAATATAAGAAACGATAGCGAACATGAAAGGGATAGAGCTCAACAAATGAGAAAAATATATTTCACCTAGACGCATATATTTCTGACCCTAGAAGAAAGCAACAGTAAACAAATTAGAAAAGGAATTGTACCTTGGATAAGTATAATCGTAAGAAGAAAACAAGTAACAGGAAGAAGAAAATAAGGGTCAGGAAGAAGAGAATGAAGGTCAGGCAGAAGAAAATTAAGGTCTGGAAGAAGAAAATTAAGGTCAGGCAGAAGAAAATTAAGGTCAGGCAGAAGAAAATTAAGGTCAGGAAGAAGAGAATTAAGGTCAGGCAGAAGAAAATTAAGGTCAGGAAGAAGAGAATGAAGGTCAGGCAGAAGAAAATTAAGGTCAGGCAGAAGAAAATTAAGGTCAGGCAGAAGAGAATTAAGGTCAGGCAGAAGAAAATTAAGGTCAGGAAGAAGAGAATTAAGGTCAGGCAGAAGAAAATTAAGGTCAGGAAGAAGAGAATTAAGGTCAGGCAGAAGAAAATTAAGGTCAGGAAGAAGAGAATTAAGGTCAGGCAGAAGAAAATTAAGGTCAGGAAGAAGAGAATTAAGGTCAGGCAGAAGAAAATTAAGGTCTGGAAGAAGAAAATTAAGGTCAGGCAGAAGAAAATTAAGGTCAGGAAGAAGAGAATGAAGGTCAGGAAGAAGAGAATGAAGGTCAGGAAGAAGAGAATGAAGGTCAGGAAGTAGAAAATAAGGGTCATCATCATCAGCATCATGTGTCATACCGGTTGGCGTAGGCGGCCATGTCCCTCCGCAATCTTCTATCCTCAGTGCATCGTATCAGTTCTGTTGTTGACTGTTTTCCATGCCATGACACCAAGCTATCCAGCATTTTCTGTCTTTGTCGTTACACGCCTAACATCCGAATCATTTCTGACGAAGATATGTTTACAATAGTCGAGAAAAAATGTATACAAATAATAAAGAATAGTAAATAAAAATCAAGAACAAAAGTCAGCTCGAAGCAGGATTGAACTCGTACTCAACGACACATCACCTTGACACCAAGATACTATGCATGACAGTACACTGCCAACTAAGCAACCTAAAAAGGATGCTATCATTGTCGATGTCTTTCACGCATGTATACTACTGATTCAGCACATGGTTACGAAAACAGAAATAAATTGTGTATCTGTATTTTTTCTATTAAGACAAGTATCTCCCGGATAGGGTAGGGCTGAATACTTGCGTTGTAGACAAACAGTTATAGGACGAAACATCACTTTTATAGTCCGTTCAGAAATTCATAACCACACTTGAATTAGCTTTACGTGATAACCGTTTGTTATTTTGCTTTCAACTTTTGCATGTAATCTTATAATATTGATGTCGTTATAGAAATATTTTTTGCTCTGAGAAATTTGATCTAGTTTAAAAGTTTTCTTCTTTAGGCTATATTAAATTCACCCTGTTCGAATTTGACACCATTTTAGGATATATACATTAATTTGTTGCGGTCGTTCACGTAAAATAGTTTGGCTATTGCAGAAACACTAACTTCAGGAAAATCCCATGCACAAAACTGAATTGTTATTGAACGACATGACGCACCACGGCCTGGGCATTAATTACCTAAGTGAAGGCGTATCTTTATTAATTTTGTGAAGACTCAGTAGACAATTTGTTGACTTTAAATACCAACATTTATATCTAAATTACAATGAGTTTGAAATGCAAATTTATAACTATGCAAAAGGTTACTGTTTTACTATATCAGCACTTCCTTAGGGAATTCAAGATGGGACAAAGTGCCTACTGCATCAAATACAAAAGAGCAAATTAGGACATGGCTTGCGAATGAAAATGTCAAATTTGACGACACATATTTAAAACCCGAATTGTTACAACTTGTGAAGAATACGAATAAGAAAAAGGTGTACCATGTTGACAAAATCATTGAGAAATACGGCCACACTAATTGTAACCAATTGAATTCATGTTTGCAAATACACATAACGAACAACACCCACAATTAAGCACTATGTAGATACGCTTCTATAGTCCGTTCAGATTCGTTTGCCTAGACATTAATTTATTTTTTTTCAAAAACTTATTGTTCATTTGCATTGATCTTTTGAAGTTAGGTTTAGAATACTAATGTCGCTATAAAAATATTTTTTTATCAAAGAAATGTGATCCAGTTTCAAAGATGCCTTATTTAACCTATATTAAAAAAATGTTAATCGATATTATAAACACCGGCGGGATTATGTAGATGCTTACATCTCACAGCTGATTCTTTAACATATAGGCATGACCTTCACGGCTGAATGCGCACCGTCCTAAAATAGTTATGTTTCCACTATAAATTTTTATAAAGAAATGTTACATATGAAATTTCCCGTTTAGCACAAAATGACATTTTAACCGAAACCGGAAATTATGTGACGTCAAAATCACGGCCGTAGACTCGAGTTCGAGTCATAATTCAGAGGCAAATCTCAATATTTACAGAAAGGAGGCGGCACTATCCATATTATCTTCTGCAAGTCTATGTGAGAATGAATATAAAGGCAAAATATTTTACTGAGCATAACATTGCTATAAAGGTTTATCAATACTTCTGCAGAGAGCGTAAAAAGGGACATCTTTATTGTTCTTTATCAAACCCTGAGAAGAGAACAATGCATATTTTAGGTTTGTGTAAACGTTCATTTGATCGAATAGTAAAAGGAAGCGGATATTTATTGCCAACAAATGCAAGAAAGCAAGGAAGGAAAGAAACGTTAGACAGTTTTGATAAGGACCTAGTAAAAAGAGAAATCTGTCGAATGTTTGATATAAACGAAGAAGTGACACTTAGAAAGTTGAAGCTTTGGCTGAAAACTAACAACGACATTGAAATATCAAAAACTTCATTATGGAAAATATTAAGAAGTGCAGGCTTCACCTTTAGAAAGTATGCTGGTGGAAAAAAACATTATTTGTGAGAAGCCACATCTAGTAGCTCTTAGAAGCAAGTATTTACGTGAAGTGAAGGAAATGCGCGAAAATGATTATGATATTGTTTATTTAGATGAAACTTGGATCAACGCTCATCATACAAATGAAAAGGAATGGCAGTTAGCAGATGGAAGTATTAAAAGATCAGTACCAAGCAGTAAAGGGCAACGTTTGATAGTTGCACATGCAGGTAGCAGACATAATGGGTTGTTGCAGAATGCTCATCTCGTTTTCATTTCAAAATCCATAGACAATAGAGACTACCACTCCGAAATGAATGGGCACATATTTAAAGACTGGATCGAGAAAAGTATCCTTCCAATATTAGATCGACCTTCTTGTCTGATAATGGACAATGCTTCATACCATAACGTAGTTAACGTAGAAGATAGAATCCCAACATCATCAAGTACAAAAGATGCAATCAAAACGTGGCTCATAAAAGAACACATACAAGTTAACGACAGCTACTTGAAACCCGAATTGCTAAGCCTTGTAAAACAGACACAACGTACAAAGATATTTAAAATAGACAAGTTAATTCAAGAACATGGCCATAGATGTTTGAGACTACCTCCATATCATGCACACTTAAATCCTATAGAACTAGTTTGGGCAAAAGTTAAAGGACACGTAGCATATACAAATAAAACTTTCAAATTATGCGATGTTGAGACACTTACAAATCAGGCTCTATCAAATATAAATAAAGACTACTGGGTAAAATGTGAGGATCATGTGTTACGACAAGAAGAGGAATATTGGAAAAAGGATGGTTTGTTGTTTGTTCAGCCGAAAGCAGTAATCGACCTATTTGACTCGTCTGATTCTGAATGATCATTACTCTGATTAAGTCTACAGATAAATAGTTTGATTTGCAAAATTTCCTAGTTGATTTGTTAAACAGTTTATTGTTCAAGACCACCCAAGCAATCAAAAATATGTTATAAGCAAACCAACAACCATTACTTTGAATGGAAGCCTGCTTGAGTCAGTACAGAAGTTCAGCTATCTTGGATCCACTATTACAGCCACACTTTCCTTAGATGAGGAACTAAATGTACGTATATGAAAGGCAGCGACAACATTTGGGAAACTCACACCAAGAGCATGGAACTATATCAAATTGACTCTACGAACAAAAGTTCTATATATAATTTAAAATTTGTATACTAGCCACCAAGTAAAATTTTATGGACACGCCTATGGGTCATCGTTGCACTAGATTACTGTAAAACATTTTGATTAGGGTCAAAATAATAGTTACATGGGCAAAGATCAAAGGAATTCGCCGCTTTAAGAAAACCGTTATAGCTAGACATCGAGTAACACATATGTTCTCGTGACATGGACATTTTAACACCGTATGCCAAAAATCATGTGAAATCATCAAGAACTTTTTGAATTATAAATCATAACATCTCGGCAAACGATTCTGAACGGACTATAGTAGTTTCCTGTGGTTTAGGCAAGAGACAAATAATAATAAATGAATATTGTTATAGAGGGACTATTTCGGAGGTTATAGATCAGCGAATCATTTCAGATGTATTGGAATGGATTGACATCTTACAAGACCAATACAATCACTGGCATTAGCTAGAACTGTGTATCGGCGTCGACATCCGATGTTATAGGAGGGAGTGATGAGAGAGAGGGAGACAGAAAGAGTCGGAGGGAGACCCGGAGAAAGGTAGGGAGAGACAGGGAAACAGCGCGAAGGGCAGAGAGGGACAAAGAGACAGACCAAGAGAAAGACAGAGAAAAACAGAGAGAGAGATACAGAGAGAGATAGGAAGAGTGTCAGACAGAGAGAGAGAGAGACAGGAAGAGTGTCAGACAGAGAGAGAGACAGGAAGAGTGTCAGACAGAGAGAGAGACAGGAAGAGTGTCAGACAGAGAGAGAGAGAGAGACAGGAAGAGTGTCAGACAGTGAGAGAGACAGAAAGAGGGTCAGACAGAGAGAGAGACAGGAAGAGTGTCAGACAGAGAGAGAGACAGGAAGAGTGTCAGACAGAGAGAGAGTGTGTGTCAGACAGAGAGAGAGACAGGAAGAGTGTCAGACAGAGAGAGACGGGAAGAGTGTCAGACAGAGAGAGAGAGAGACATGAAGAGTGTCAGACAGAGAGAGAGAGACATGAAGAGTGTCAGACAGAGAGAGAGAGAGACATGAAGAGTGTCAGACAGAGAGAGAGACAGGAAGAGTGTCAGACAGAGAGAGAGACATGAAGAGTGTCAGACAGAGAGAGAGACATGAAGAGTGTCAGACAGAGAGAGACATGAAGAGTGTCAGACAGAGAGAGAGACATGAAGAGTGTCAGACAGAGAGAGAGACATGAAGAGTGTCAGACAGAGAGAGACAGGAAGAGTGTCAGACAGAGAGAGACATGAAGAGTGTCAGACAGAGAGAGAGACATGAAGAGTGTCAGACAGAGAGAGACAGGAAGAGTGTCAGACAGAGAGAGAGACATGAAGAGTGTCAGACAGAGAGAGACATGAAGAGTGTCAGACAGAGAGAGAGACATGAAGAGTGTCAGACAGAGAGAGAGACAGGAAGAGTGTCAGACAGAGAGAGAGACATGAAGAGTGTCAGACAGAGAGAGAGACATGAAGAGTGTCAGACAGAGAGAGAGACATGAAGAGTGTCAGACAGAGAGAGACATGAAGAGTGTCAGACAGAGAGAGAGACATGAAGAGTGTCAGACAGAGAGAGACATGAAGAGTGTCAGACAGAGAGAGAGACATGAAGAGTGTCAGACAGAGAGAGAGAGACATGAAGAGTGTCAGAAAGAGAGAGAGACATGAAGAGTGTCAGACAGAGAGAGAGACATGAAGAGTGTCAGACAGAGAGAGACATGAAGAGTGTCAGACAGAGAGAGAGACATGAAGAGTGTCAGACAGAGAGAGACATGAAGAGTGTCAGACAGAGAGAGAGACATGAAGAGTGTCAGACAGAAAGAGAGACATGAAGAGTGTCAGACAGAGAGAGAGACATGAAGAGTGTCAGACAGAGAGAGACATGAAGAGTGTCAGACAGAGAGAGAGACATGAAGAGTGTCAGACAGAGAGAGACATGAAGAGTGTCAGACAGAGAGAGAGACATGAAGAGTGTCAGACAGAGAGAGACATGAAGAGTGTCAGACAGAGAGAGAGACATGAAGAGTGTCAGACAGAAAGAGAGACATGAAGAGTGTCAGACAGAGAGAGAGACATGAAGAGTGTCAGACAGAGAGAGACATGAAGAGTGTCAGACAGAGAGAGAGACATGAAGAGTGTCAGACAGAGAGAGACATGAAGAGTGTCAGACAGAGAGAGAGACATGAAGAGTGTCAGACAGAGAGAGACAGGAAGAGTGTCAGACAGAGAGAGAGACATGAAGAGTGTCAGACAGAGAGAGACAGGAAGAGTGTCAGACAGAGAGAGAGACAGGAAGAGTGTCAGACAGAGAGAGAGACATGAAGAGTGTCAGACAGAGAGAGAGACATGAAGAGTGTCAGACAGAGAGAGAGACATGAAGAGTGTCAGACAGAGAGAGAGACATGAAGAGTGTCAGACAGAGAGAGACAGGAAGAGTGTCAGACAGAGAGAGAGACATGAAGAGTGTCAGACAAAGAGAGACAGGAAGAGTGTCAGACAGAGAGAGAGACATGAAGAGTGTCAGACAGAGAGAGACATGAAGAGTGTCAGACAGAGAGAGAGACATGAAGAGTGTCAGACAGAGAGAGAGACATGAAGAGTGTCAGACAGAGAGAGAGAGACATGAAGAGTGTCAGACAGAGAGAGACGGGAAGAGTGTCAGACAGAGAGAGACATGAAGAGTGTCAGACAGAGAGAGAGACAGGAAGAGTGTCAGACAGAGAGAGAGACATGAAGAGTGTCAGACAGAGAGAGAGACATGAAGAGTGTCAGACAGAGAGAGACAGGAAGAGTGTCAGAGAGAGAGACAGGAAGAGTGTCAGACAGAGAGAGAGACATGAAGAGTGTCAGACAGAGAGAGAGACAGGAAGAGTGTCAGACAGAGAGAGACATGAAGAGTGTCAGACAGAGAGAGACATGAAGAGTGTCAGACAGAGAGAGAGACATGAAGAGTGTCAGACAGAGAGAGACAGGAAGAGTGTCAGACAGAGAGAGACATGAAGAGTGTCAGACAGAGAGAGACATGAAGAGTGTCAGACAGAGAGAGACATGAAGAGTGTCAGACAGAGAGAGAGACATGAAGAGTGTCAGACAGAGAGAGAGACATGAAGAGTGTCAGACAGAGAGAGAGACAGGAAGAGTGTCAGACAGAGAGAGACATGAAGAGTGTCAGACAGAGAGAGACATGAAGAGTGTCAGACAGAAAGAGAGACATGAAGAGTGTCAGACAGAGAGAGAGACATGAAGAGTGTCAGACAGAGAGAGAGACATGAAGAGTGTCAGACAGAGAGAGACAGGAAGAGTGTCAGACAGAGAGAGACATGAAGAGTGTCAGACAGAGAGAGACATGAAGAGTGTCAGACAGAGAGAGACATGAAGAGTGTCAGACAGAGAGAGACATGAAGAGTGTCAGACAGAGAGAGACAGGAAGAGTGTCAGACAGAGAGAGACAGGAAGAGTGTCAGACAGAGAGAGACATGAAGAGTGTCAGACAGAGAGAGACATGAAGAGTGGCAGACAGAGAGAGACAGGAAGAGTGTCAGACAGAGAGAGACAGGAAGAGTGTCAGACAGAGAGAGACAGGAAGAGTGTCAGACAGAGAGAGAGACATGAAGAGTGTCAGACAGAGAGAGAGACATGAAGAGTGTCAGACAGAGAGAGACATGAAGAGTGTCAGACAGAGAGAGACATGAAGAGTGTCATACAGAGAGAGACATGAAGAGTGTCAGACAGAGAGAGACATGAAGAGTGTCAGACAGAGAGAGACATGAAGAGTGTCAGACAGAGAGAGACATGAAGAGTGTCAGACAGAGAGAGACATGAAGAGTGTCAGACAGAGAGAGAGACATGAAGAGTGTCAGACAGAGAGAGACAGGAAGAGTGTCAGACAGAGAGAGAGACAGGAAGAGTGTCAGACAGAGAGAGAGACATGAAGAGTGTCAGACAGAGAGAGAGACAGGAAGAGTGTCAGACAGAGAGAGACATGAAGAGTGTCAGACAGAGAGAGACAGGAAGAGTGTCAGACAGAGAGAGACATGAAGAGTGTCAGACAGAGAGAGACATGAAGAGTGTCAGACAGAGAGAGACATGAAGAGTGTCAGACAGAGAGAGACATGAAGAGTGTCAGACAGAGAGAGACAGGAAGAGTGTCAGACAGAGAGAGACAGGAAGAGTGTCAGACAGAGAGAGACATGAAGAGTGTCAGACAGAGAGAGACATGAAGAGTGTCAGACAGAGAGAGACAGGAAGAGTGTCAGACAGAGAGAGACAGGAAGAGTGTCAGACAGAGAGAGACAGGAAGAGTGTCAGACAGAGAGAGAGACATGAAGAGTGTCAGACAGAGAGAGAGACATGAAGAGTGTCAGACAGAGAGAGACGGGAAGAGTGTCAGACAGAGAGAGAGACATGAAGAGTGTCAGACAGAGAGAGAGACATGAAGAGTGTCAGACAGAGAGAGACAGGAAGAGTGTCAGACAGAGAGATAGACATGAAGAGTGTCAGACAGAGAGAGAGACATGAAGAGTGTCAGACAGAGAGAGAGAGACAGGAAGAGTGTCAGACAGAGAGAGAGACATGAAGAGTGTCAGACAGAGAGAGAGACATGAAGAGTGTCAGACAGAGAGAGACAGGAAGAGTGTCAGACAGAGAGAGACAGGAAGAGTGTCAGACAGAGAGAGAGACATGAAGAGTGTCAGACAGAGAGAGACATGAAGAGTGTCAGACAGAGAGAGACAGGAAGAGTGTCAGACAGAGAGAGAGACAGGAAGAGTGTCAGACAGAGAGAGAGACATGAAGAGTGTCAGACAGAGAGAGACAGGAAGAGTGTCAGACAGAGAGAGAGACATGAAGAGTGTCAGACAGAGAGAGAGACTAGAAGAGTGTCAGACAGAGAGAGACAGGAAGAGTGTCAGACAGAGAGAGAGACATGAAGAGTGTCAGACAGAGAGAGAGACAGGAAGAGTGTCAGACAGAGAGAGACATGAAGAGTGTCAGACAGAGAGAGAGACAGGAAGAGTGTCAGACAGAGAGAGACATGAAGAGTGTCAGACAGAGAGAGACAGGAAGAGTGTCAGACAGAGAGAGACATGAAGAGTGTCAGACAGAGAGAGACATGAAGAGTGTCAGACAGAGAGAGACATGAAGAGTGTCAGACAGAGAGAGACATGAAGAGTGTCAGACAGAGAGAGACAGGAAGAGTGTCAGACAGAGAGAGACAGGAAGAGTGTCAGACAGAGAGAGACATGAAGAGTGTCAGACAGAGAGAGACATGAAGAGTGTCAGACAGAGAGAGACAGGAAGAGTGTCAGACAGAGAGAGACAGGAAGAGTGTCAGACAGAGAGAGACAGGAAGAGTGTCAGACAGAGAGAGAGACATGAAGAGTGTCAGACAGAGAGAGAGACATGAAGAGTGTCAGACAGAGAGAGACGGGAAGAGTGTCAGACAGAGAGAGAGACATGAAGAGTGTCAGACAGAGAGAGAGACATGAAGAGTGTCAGACAGAGAGAGACAGGAAGAGTGTCAGACAGAGAGAGAGACATGAAGAGTGTCAGACAAAGAGAGACAGGAAGAGTGTCAGACAGAGAGAGAGACATGAAGAGTGTCAGACAGAGAGAGACATGAAGAGTGTCAGACAGAGAGAGAGACATGAAGAGTGTCAGACAGAGAGAGAGACATGAAGAGTGTCAGACAGAGAGAGAGACATGAAGAGTGTCAGACAGAGAGAGACGGGAAGAGTGTCAGACAGAGAGAGACATGAAGAGTGTCAGACAGAGAGAGAGACAGGAAGAGTGTCAGACAGAGAGAGAGACATGAAGAGTGTCAGACAGAGAGAGAGACATGAAGAGTGTCAGACAGAGAGAGACAGGAAGAGTGTCAGAGAGAGAGACAGGAAGAGTGTCAGACAGAGAGAGAGACATGAAGAGTGTCAGACAGAGAGAGAGACAGGAAGAGTGTCAGACAGAGAGAGACATGAAGAGTGTCAGACAGAGAGAGACATGAAGAGTGTCAGACAGAGAGAGAGACATGAAGAGTGTCAGACAGAGAGAGACAGGAAGAGTGTCAGACAGAGAGAGACATGAAGAGTGTCAGACAGAGAGAGACATGAAGAGTGTCAGACAGAGAGAGACATGAAGAGTGTCAGACAGAGAGAGAGACATGAAGAGTGTCAGACAGAGAGAGAGACATGAAGAGTGTCAGACAGAGAGAGAGACAGGAAGAGTGTCAGACAGAGAGAGACATGAAGAGTGTCAGACAGAGAGAGACATGAAGAGTGTCAGACAGAAAGAGAGACATGAAGAGTGTCAGACAGAGAGAGAGACATGAAGAGTGTCAGACAGAGAGAGAGACATGAAGAGTGTCAGACAGAGAGAGACAGGAAGAGTGTCAGACAGAGAGAGACATGAAGAGTGTCAGACAGAGAGAGACATGAAGAGTGTCAGACAGAGAGAGACATGAAGAGTGTCAGACAGAGAGAGACATGAAGAGTGTCAGACAGAGAGAGACAGGAAGAGTGTCAGACAGAGAGAGACAGGAAGAGTGTCAGACAGAGAGAGACATGAAGAGTGTCAGACAGAGAGAGACATGAAGAGTGGCAGACAGAGAGAGACAGGAAGAGTGTCAGACAGAGAGAGACAGGAAGAGTGTCAGACAGAGAGAGACAGGAAGAGTGTCAGACAGAGAGAGAGACATGAAGAGTGTCAGACAGAGAGAGAGACATGAAGAGTGTCAGACAGAGAGAGACATGAAGAGTGTCAGACAGAGAGAGACATGAAGAGTGTCATACAGAGAGAGACATGAAGAGTGTCAGACAGAGAGAGACATGAAGAGTGTCAGACAGAGAGAGACATGAAGAGTGTCAGACAGAGAGAGACATGAAGAGTGTCAGACAGAGAGAGACATGAAGAGTGTCAGACAGAGAGAGAGACATGAAGAGTGTCAGACAGAGAGAGACAGGAAGAGTGTCAGACAGAGAGAGAGACAGGAAGAGTGTCAGACAGAGAGAGAGACATGAAGAGTGTCAGACAGAGAGAGAGACAGGAAGAGTGTCAGACAGAGAGAGACATGAAGAGTGTCAGACAGAGAGAGACAGGAAGAGTGTCAGACAGAGAGAGACATGAAGAGTGTCAGACAGAGAGAGACATGAAGAGTGTCAGACAGAGAGAGACATGAAGAGTGTCAGACAGAGAGAGACATGAAGAGTGTCAGACAGAGAGAGACAGGAAGAGTGTCAGACAGAGAGAGACAGGAAGAGTGTCAGACAGAGAGAGACATGAAGAGTGTCAGACAGAGAGAGACATGAAGAGTGTCAGACAGAGAGAGACAGGAAGAGTGTCAGACAGAGAGAGACAGGAAGAGTGTCAGACAGAGAGAGACAGGAAGAGTGTCAGACAGAGAGAGAGACATGAAGAGTGTCAGACAGAGAGAGAGACATGAAGAGTGTCAGACAGAGAGAGACGGGAAGAGTGTCAGACAGAGAGAGAGACATGAAGAGTGTCAGACAGAGAGAGAGACATGAAGAGTGTCAGACAGAGAGAGACAGGAAGAGTGTCAGACAGAGAGATAGACATGAAGAGTGTCAGACAGAGAGAGAGACATGAAGAGTGTCAGACAGAGAGAGAGAGACAGGAAGAGTGTCAGACAGAGAGAGAGACATGAAGAGTGTCAGACAGAGAGAGAGACATGAAGAGTGTCAGACAGAGAGAGACAGGAAGAGTGTCAGACAGAGAGAGACAGGAAGAGTGTCAGACAGAGAGAGAGACATGAAGAGTGTCAGACAGAGAGAGACATGAAGAGTGTCAGACAGAGAGAGACAGGAAGAGTGTCAGACAGAGAGAGAGACAGGAAGAGTGTCAGACAGAGAGAGAGACATGAAGAGTGTCAGACAGAGAGAGACAGGAAGAGTGTCAGACAGAGAGAGAGACATGAAGAGTGTCAGACAGAGAGAGAGACTAGAAGAGTGTCAGACAGAGAGAGACAGGAAGAGTGTCAGACAGAGAGAGAGACATGAAGAGTGTCAGACAGAGAGAGAGACAGGAAGAGTGTCAGACAGAGAGAGACATGAAGAGTGTCAGACAGAGAGAGAGACATGAAGAGTGTCAGACAGAGAGAGAGAGACATGAAGAGTGTCAGACAGAGAGAGAGACATGAAGAGTGTCAGACAGAGAGAGACAGGAAGAGTGTCAGACAGAGAGAGAGACATGAAGAGTGTCAGACAGAGAGAGACAGGAAGAGTGTCAGACAGAGAGAGAGACATGAAGAGTGTCAGACAGAGAGAGAGACATGAAGAGTGTCAGACAGAGAGAGAGACATGAAGAGTGTCAGACAGAGAGAGAGACATGAAGAGTGTCAGACAGAGAGAGAGACATGAAGAGTGTCAGACAGAGAGAGAGACATGAAGAGTGTCAGACAGAGAGAGACATGAAGAGTGTCAGACAGAGAGAGAGACATGAAGAGTGTCAGACAGAGAGAGAGACATGAAGAGTGTCAGACAGAGAGAGAGACATGAAGAGTGTCAGACAGAGAGAGAGACATGAAGAGTGTCAGAAAGAGAGAGAGACATGAAGAGTGTCAGACAGAGAGAGAGACATGAAGAGTGTCAGACAGAGAGAGACATGAAGAGTGTCAGACAGAGAGAGAGACATGAAGAGTGTCAGACAGAGAGAGACATGAAGAGTGTCAGACAGAGAGAGAGACATGAAGAGTGTCAGACAGAAAGAGAGACATGAAGAGTGTCAGACAGAGAGAGAGACATGAAGAGTGTCAGACAGAGAGAGACATGAAGAGTGTCAGACAGAGAGAGAGACATGAAGAGTGTCAGACAGAGAGAGACATGAAGAGTGTCAGACAGAGAGAGACATGAAGAGTGTCAGACAGAGAGAGAGACATGAAGAGTGTCAGACAGAGAGAGACATGAAGAGTGTCAGACAGAGAGAGAGACAGGAAGAGTGTCAGACAGAGAGAGAGACATGAAGAGTGGCAGACAGAGAGAGAGACATGAAGAGTGTCAGACAGAGAGAGACAGGAAGAGTGTCAGAGAGAGAGACAGGAAGAGTGTCAGACAGAGAGAGAGACATGAAGAGTGTCAGACAGAGAGAGAGACAGGAAGAGTGTCAGACAGAGAGAGACATGAAGAGTGTCAGACAGAGAGAGACATGAAGAGTGTCAGACAGAGAGAGAGACATGAAGAGTGTCAGACAGAGAGAGACAGGAAGAGTGTCAGACAGAGAGAGACATGAAGAGTGTCAGACAGAGAGAGACATGAAGAGTGTCAGACAGAGAGAGACATGAAGAGTGTCAGACAGAGAGAGAGACATGAAGAGTGTCAGACAGAGAGAGAGACATGAAGAGTGTCAGACAGAGAGAGAGACAGGAAGAGTGTCAGACAGAGAGAGACATGAAGAGTGTCAGACAGAGAGAGACATGAAGAGTGTCAGACAGAAAGAGAGACATGAAGAGTGTCAGACAGAGAGAGAGACATGAAGAGTGTCAGACAGAGAGAGAGACATGAAGAGTGTCAGACAGAGAGAGACAGGAAGAGTGTCAGACAGAGAGAGACATGAAGAGTGTCAGACAGAGAGAGACATGAAGAGTGTCAGACAGAGAGAGACATGAAGAGTGTCAGACAGAGAGAGACATGAAGAGTGTCAGACAGAGAGAGACAGGAAGAGTGTCAGACAGAGAGAGACAGGAAGAGTGTCAGACAGAGAGAGACATGAAGAGTGTCAGACAGAGAGAGACATGAAGAGTGGCAGACAGAGAGAGACAGGAAGAGTGTCAGACAGAGAGAGACAGGAAGAGTGTCAGACAGAGAGAGACAGGAAGAGTGTCAGACAGAGAGAGAGACATGAAGAGTGTCAGACAGAGAGAGAGACATGAAGAGTGTCAGACAGAGAGAGACATGAAGAGTGTCAGACAGAGAGAGACATGAAGAGTGTCATACAGAGAGAGACATGAAGAGTGTCAGACAGAGAGAGACATGAAGAGTGTCAGACAGAGAGAGACATGAAGAGTGTCAGACAGAGAGAGACATGAAGAGTGTCAGACAGAGAGAGACATGAAGAGTGTCAGACAGAGAGAGAGACATGAAGAGTGTCAGACAGAGAGAGACAGGAAGAGTGTCAGACAGAGAGAGAGACAGGAAGAGTGTCAGACAGAGAGAGAGACATGAAGAGTGTCAGACAGAGAGAGAGACAGGAAGAGTGTCAGACAGAGAGAGACATGAAGAGTGTCAGACAGAGAGAGACAGGAAGAGTGTCAGACAGAGAGAGACATGAAGAGTGTCAGACAGAGAGAGACATGAAGAGTGTCAGACAGAGAGAGACATGAAGAGTGTCAGACAGAGAGAGACATGAAGAGTGTCAGACAGAGAGAGACAGGAAGAGTGTCAGACAGAGAGAGACAGGAAGAGTGTCAGACAGAGAGAGACATGAAGAGTGTCAGACAGAGAGAGACATGAAGAGTGTCAGACAGAGAGAGACAGGAAGAGTGTCAGACAGAGAGAGACAGGAAGAGTGTCAGACAGAGAGAGACAGGAAGAGTGTCAGACAGAGAGAGAGACATGAAGAGTGTCAGACAGAGAGAGAGACATGAAGAGTGTCAGACAGAGAGAGACGGGAAGAGTGTCAGACAGAGAGAGAGACATGAAGAGTGTCAGACAGAGAGAGAGACATGAAGAGTGTCAGACAGAGAGAGACAGGAAGAGTGTCAGACAGAGAGATAGACATGAAGAGTGTCAGACAGAGAGAGAGACATGAAGAGTGTCAGACAGAGAGAGAGAGACAGGAAGAGTGTCAGACAGAGAGAGAGACATGAAGAGTGTCAGACAGAGAGAGAGACATGAAGAGTGTCAGACAGAGAGAGACAGGAAGAGTGTCAGACAGAGAGAGACAGGAAGAGTGTCAGACAGAGAGAGAGACATGAAGAGTGTCAGACAGAGAGAGACATGAAGAGTGTCAGACAGAGAGAGACAGGAAGAGTGTCAGACAGAGAGAGAGACAGGAAGAGTGTCAGACAGAGAGAGAGACATGAAGAGTGTCAGACAGAGAGAGACAGGAAGAGTGTCAGACAGAGAGAGAGACATGAAGAGTGTCAGACAGAGAGAGAGACTAGAAGAGTGTCAGACAGAGAGAGACAGGAAGAGTGTCAGACAGAGAGAGAGACATGAAGAGTGTCAGACAGAGAGAGAGACAGGAAGAGTGTCAGACAGAGAGAGACATGAAGAGTGTCAGACAGAGAGAGAGACATGAAGAGTGTCAGACAGAGAGAGAGAGACATGAAGAGTGTCAGACAGAGAGAGAGACATGAAGAGTGTCAGACAGAGAGAGACAGGAAAAGTGTCAGACAGAGAGAGAGACATGAAGAGTGTCAGACAGAGAGAGACAGGAAGAGTGTCAGACAGAGAGAGAGACATGAAGAGTGTCAGACAGAGAGAGAGACATGAAGAGTGTCAGACAGAGAGAGAGACATGAAGAGTGTCAGACAGAGAGAGAGACATGAAGAGTGTCAGACAGAGAGAGAGACATGAAGAGTGTCAGACAGAGAGAGAGACATGAAGAGTGTCAGACAGAGAGAGACATGAAGAGTGTCAGGCAGAGAGAGAGACATGAAGAGTGTCAGACAGAGAGAGAGACATGAAGAGTGTCAGACAGAGAGAGAGACATGAAGAGTGTCAGACAGAGAGAGAGACATGAAGAGTGTCAGAAAGAGAGAGAGACATGAAGAGTGTCAGACAGAGAGAGAGACATGAAGAGTGTCAGACAGAGAGAGACATGAAGAGTGTCAGACAGAGAGAGAGACATGAAGAGTGTCAGACAGAGAGAGACATGAAGAGTGTCAGACAGAGAGAGAGACATGAAGAGTGTCAGACAGAAAGAGAGACATGAAGAGTGTCAGACAGAGAGAGAGACATGAAGAGTGTCAGACAGAGAGAGACATGAAGAGTGTCAGACAGAGAGAGAGACATGAAGAGTGTCAGACAGAGAGAGACATGAAGAGTGTCAGACAGAGAGAGACATGAAGAGTGTCAGACAGAGAGAGAGACATGAAGAGTGTCAGACAGAGAGAGACATGAAGAGTGTCAGACAGAGAGAGACATGAAGAGTGTCAGACAGAAAGAGAGACATGAAGAGTGTCAGACAGAGAGAGAGACATGAAGAGTGTCGGACAGAGAGAGACATGAAGAGTGTCAGACAGAGAGAGAGACATGAAGAGTGTCAGACAGAGAGAGACATGAAGAGTGTCAGACAGAGAGAGAGACATGAAGAGTGTCAGACAGAGAGAGACAGGAAGAGTGTCAGACAGAGAGAGAGACATGAAGAGTGTCAGACAGAGAGAGACAGGAAGAGTGTCAGACAGAGAGAGAGACAGGAAGAGTGTCAGACAGAGAGAGAGACATGAAGAGGGTCAGACAGAGAGAGACATGAAGAGTGTCAGACAGAGAGAGAGACATGAAGAGTGTCAGACAGAGAGAGAGACATGAAGAGTGTCAGACAGAGAGAGACAGGAAGAGTGTCAGACAGAGAGAGAGACATGAAGAGTGTCAGACAAAGAGAGACAGGAAGAGTGTCAGACAGAGAGAGAGACATGAAGAGTGTCAGACAGAGAGAGACATGAAGAGTGTCAGACAGAGAGAGAGACATGAAGAGTGTCAGACAGAGAGAGAGACATGAAGAGTGTCAGACAGAGAGAGAGACATGAAGAGTGTCAGACAGAGAGAGACGGGAAGAGTGTCAGACAGAGAGAGAGACATGAAGAGTGTCAGACAGAGAGAGAGACAGGAAGAGTGTCAGAGAGAGAGACATGAAGAGTGTCAGACAGAGAGAGAGACATGAAGAGTGTCAGACAGAGAGAGACAGGAAGAGTGTCAGAGAGAGAGACAGGAAGAGTGTCAGACAGAGAGAGAGACATGAAGAGTGTCAGACAGAGAGAGAGAGACAGGAAGAGTGTCAGACAGAGAGAGACATGAAGAGTGTCAGACAGAGAGAGACATGAAGAGTGTCAGACAGAGAGAGAGACATGAAGAGTGTCAGACAGAGAGAGACAGGAAGAGTGTCAGACAGAGAGAGACATGAAGAGTGTCAGACAGAGAGAGACATGAAGAGTGTCAGACAGAGAGAGACATGAAGAGTGTCAGACAGAGAGAGAGACATGAAGAGTGTCAGACAGAGAGAGAGACATGAAGAGTGTCAGACAGAGAGAGAGACAGGAAGAGTGTCAGACAGAAAGAGAGACATGAAGAGTGTCAGACAGAGAGAGAGACATGAAGAGTGTCAGACAGAGAGAGAGACATGAAGAGTGTCAGACAGAGAGAGACAGGAAGAGTGTCAGACAGAGAGAGACATGAAGAGTGTCAGACAGAGAGAGACATGAAGAGTGTCAGACAGAGAGAGACATGAAGAGTGTCAGACAGAGAGAGACATGAAGAGTGTCAGACAGAGAGAGACAGGAAGAGTGTCAGACAGAGAGAGACAGGAAGAGTGTCAGACAGAGAGAGACATGAAGAGTGTCAGACAGAGAGAGACATGAAGAGTGTCAGACAGAGAGAGACAGGAAGAGTGTCAGACAGAGAAAGACAGGAAGAGTGTCAGACAGAGAGAGACAGGAAGAGTGTCAGACAGAGAGAGAGACATGAAGAGTGTCAGACAGAGAGAGAGACATGAAGAGTGTCAGACAGAGAGAGACATGAAGAGTGTCAGACAGAGAGAGACATGAAGAGTGTCAGACAGAGAGAGACAGGAAGAGTGTCAGACAGAGAGAGACATGAAGAGTGTCAGACAGAGAGAGACATGAAGAGTGTCAGACAGAGAGAGACATGAAGAGTGTCAGACAGAGAGAGACATGAAGAGTGTCAGACAGAGAGAGAGACATGAAGAGTGTCAGACAGAGAGAGACAGGAAGAGTGTCAGACAGAGAGAGAGACAGGAAGAGTGTCAGACAGAGAGAGAGACATGAAGAGTGTCAGACAGAGAGAGAGACAGGAAGAGTGCCAGACAGAGAGAGACATGAAGAGTGTCAGACAGAGAGAGACAGGAAGAGTGTCAGACAGAGAGAGACATGAAGAGTGTCAGACAGAGAGAGACATGAAGAGTGTCAGACAGAGAGAGACATGAAGAGTGTCAGACAGAGAGAGACATGAAGAGTGTCAGACAGAGAGAGACAGGAAGAGTGTCAGACAGAGAGAGACAGGAAGAGTGTCAGACAGAGAGAGACATGAAGAGTGTCAGACAGAGAGAGACATGAAGAGTGTCAGACAGAGAGAGACAGGAAGAGTGTCAGACAGAGAGAGACAGGAAGAGTGTCAGACAGAGAGAGACATGAAGAGTGTCAGACAGAGAGAGAGACATGAAGAGTGTCAGACAGAGAGAGAGACATGAAGAGTGTCAGACAGAGAGAGACGGGAAGAGTGTCAGACAGAGAGAGAGACATGAAGAGTGTCAGACAGAGAGAGAGACATGAAGAGTGTCAGACAAAGAGAGACAGGAAGAGTGTCAGACAGAGAGATAGACATGAAGAGTGTCAGACAGAGAAAGAGACATGAAGAGTGTCAGACAGAGAGAGAGAGACAGGAAGAGTGTCAGACAGAGAGAGAGAGACATGAAGAGTGTCAGACAGAGAGAGAGACATGAAGAGTGTCAGACAGAGAGAGACAGGAAGAGTGTCAGACAGAGAGAGACAGGAAGAGTGTCAGACAGAGAGAGAGACATGAAGAGTGTCAGACAGAGAGAGACATGAAGAGTGTCAGACAGAGAGAGACAGGAAGAGTGTCAGACAGAGAGAGAGACAGGAAGAGTGTCAGACAGAGAGAGAGACATGAAGAGTGTCAGACAGAGAGAGACAGGAAGAGTGTCAGACAGAGAGAGAGACATGAAGAGTGTCAGACAGAGAGAGAGACTAGAAGAGTGTCAGACAGAGAGAGACAGGAAGAGTGTCAGACAGAGAGAGAGACATGAAGAGTGTCAGACAGAGAGAGAGACAGGAAGAGTGTCAGACAGAGAGAGACATGAAGCGTGTCAGACAGAGAGAGAGACATGAAGGGTGTCAGACAGAGAGAGAGAGACATGAAGAGTGTCAGACAGAGAGAGAGACATGAAGAGTGTCAGACAGAGAGAGACATGAAGAGTGTCAGACAGAGAGAGAGACATGAAGAGTGTCAGACAGAGAGAGACAGGAAGAGTGTCAGACAGAGAGAGAGACATGAAGAGTGTCAGACAGAGAGAGAGACATGAAGAGTGTCAGACAGAGAGAGAGACATGAAGAGTGTCAGACAGAGAGAGAGACATGAAGAGTGTCAGACAGAGAGAGAGACATGAAGAGTGTCAGACAGAGAGAGAGACATGAAGAGTGTCAGACAGAGAGAGACATGAAGAGTGTCAGACAGAGAGAGAGACATGAAGAGTGTCAGACAGAGAGAGAGACATGAAGAGTGTCAGACAGAGAGAGAGACAGGAAGAGTGTCAGACAGAGAGAGAGACATGAAGAGTGTCAGACAGAGAGAGAGACATGAAGAGTGTCAGACAGAGAGAGAGAGACATGAAGAGTGTCAGACAGAGAGAGAGACATGAAGAGTGTCAGACAGAGAGAGACAGGAAGAGTGTCAGACAGAGAGAGAGACATGAAGAGTGTCAGACAGAGAGAGACATGAAGAGTGTCAGACAGAGAGAGAGACAGGAAGAGTGTCAGACAGAGAGAGAGACATGAAGAGTGTCAGACAGAGAGAGAGACAGGAAGAGTGTCAGACAGAGAGAGAGAGAGAGAGACAGGAAGAGTAGAGAGAGACAGGAGGAGTTTCAAACAGAGAGAGACAGGAAAAGTAGAGAGAGACAGGAAGAGTGTTAAAACAGAGAGAGACACACATAGAGACACAAAGAGAGAAAGAAAGATACAGAATTAAGTAAGCCAGAGAAAGTGATAGCGAGAAACGGAGAGACAGAAAGAGAAAGAGATGTGGAAAGAGAACGAAAGGAAGACTGTAAAAGAAATACAGAGAGAGAGAGAAACACAGAGAAACAGAGAAACACAGAGAGACAGAGAAACACAGAGATAGAGACAGAAAAAAGGCAGATGTTGGGATGATTGAACTGCATGTGTCATGTACTCTAGAACATACCAAAGTGGTAGAAACAGATAAAATAGAAACAGATCAAGGAGAGAGACAGAGAGAGGCCGAGATAGAGACGTGGAGTCTCCAGGCTATTCTAGAGAGCTATCATCCAACAATCTCCAGGCTATTATAGAGAGCTATCATCCAACAGTCTCCAGGCTATTCTAGAGAGCTATCATCCAACAATCTCCAGGCTATTATAGAGAGCTATCATCCAACAGTCTCCAGGCTATTATAGAGATCTATCATCCAACAGTCTCCAGGCTATTCTAGAGAGCTATCATCCAACAGTCTCCAGGCTATTCTAGAGACCTATCATCCAACAGTCTCCAGGCTATTCTACAGACCTATCATCCAACAGTCTCCAGGCTATTCTAGAGACCTATCATCCAACAGTCTCCAGGCTATTATAGAGACATATCATCCAACAGTCTCCAGGCTATTTTAGAGACATATCATCCAACAGTCTCCAGGCTATTCTACAGACCTATCATCCAACAGTCTCCAGTCTATTATAGAGACCTATCATCCAACAGTCTCCAGGCTATTCTAGAGAGCTATCATCCAACAGTCTCCATGCTATTATAGAGACATATCATCCAACAGTCTCCAGGCTATTTTAGAGACATATCATCCAACAGTCTCCAGGCTATTCTACAGACCTATCATCCAACAGTTTCCAGTCTATTATAGAGACCTATCATCCAACAGTCTCCAGGCTATTCTAGAGAGCTATCATCCAACAGTCTCCAGGCTATTCTAGAGAGCTATCATCCAACAGTCTCCAGGCTATTCTAGAGACCTATCATCCAACAGTCTCCAGGCTATTCTACAGACCTATCATCCAACAGTCTCCAGGCTATTCTAGAGACCTATCATCCAACAGTCTCCAGGCTATTCTAGAGACCTAACATCCAACAGTCTCCAGGCTATTCTAGAGACCTAACATCCAACAGTCTCCAGGCTATTCTAGAGACCTAACATTCAACAGTCTCCAGGCTATTCTAGAGACCTAACATCCAACAGTCTCCAGGCTATTCTAGAGACCTAACATCCAACAGTCTCCAGGCTATTCTAGAGACCTAACATCCAACAGTCTCCAGGCTATTCTAGAGACCTAACATCCAACAGTCTCCAGGCTATTCTAGAGACCTAACATCCAACAGTATCCATGCTATTCTAGAGACCTAACATCTAACAGTCTCCAGGCTATTCTAGAGACCTAACATCCAACAGTCTCCAGACTATTCTAGAGACCTAACATCCAACAGTCTCCAGGCTATTCTAGAGACCTAACATCCAACAGTCTCCAGGCTATTCTAGAGACCTAACATCCAACAGTCTCCAGGCTATTCTAGAGACCTAACATCCAACAGTCTCCAGGCTATTCTAGAGACCTAACATCCAACAGTCTCCAGGCTATTCTAGAGACCTATCATCCAACAGTCTCCAGGCAATTCTAGAGACATATCATCCAACAGTCTCCAGGCTATTCTAGAGACATATCATCCAACAGTCTCCATACTATTCTAGAGACATATCATCCAACAGTCAACCGGCTATTCTAGAGACATATCATCCAACAGTCTCCAGGCTATTCTAGAGACCTATCATCCAACAGTCTTCAGGCTATTCTAGAGACATATCATCCAACAGTCTCCAGGCTATTCTAGAGACCTATCATCCAACAGTCTCCAGGCTATTCTAGAGACATATCATCCAACAGTCTCCATACTATTCTAGAGACATATCATCCAACAGTCAACCGGCTATTCTAGAGACATATCATCCAACAGTCTTCATGCTATTCTAAAGACCTATCATCCAACAGTCTCCAGGCTATTCTAGAGACATATCATCCAACAGCCTTAATGCTATTCTAAAGACCTATCATCAAACAGTCTTCAGGCTTTTCTCAGTTGTACCTCCAACATGTAAGTATGTAAGTATCACTGTCTATCTTCACAGTTATACCTACAACATGAGCTATATAAGTATCACTGTCTATCCTCACAGTTGTACCTACAACATGAGCTATATAAGTATCACTGTCTATCCTCACAGTTGTACCTCCAACATGAAACATGAAAGCATCACTGTCTTCGCAGTTGAAACTACAACATAAGACATGAAAGCATCACTGTCTTCACAGTTGAAACTACAACATAAGACATGAAAGCATCACTGTCTATCCTCACAGTTGTACCTCCAACATGAGACATGAAAACATCACTGTCTATCCTCACAGTTGTACCTACAACATGAGCCACGAAAACATCACTGTCTTCACAGTTGTACCTTCAATATGAGCCACGAAAACATCACTGTCTTCACACTTGTACCTTCAACATGACCCGTCAAAGCCTACAACCTCCGTACGTGCCCAGTAACAGACCCATCTGTGTCCCAGATTTCTGGAGTTCAACGATTCCTGGAACTGCGGGTTTTCCCGACATAAAACAGAAATAAGGCGGGTCCTGGATGTTAGTGCGTCTCAAAAGAAATGGCCAGGATTGTGTTGCTTTCTTGATAGTCCGCGCTGCTGGTATAATGTCATTGTTGTTTCTCTAGTGGCGGGCCGCATGAATCGGTGAGACTACAGGGTGTGCAGGCTTAGCAACCATTTCAGACCTTCAATGTAGAATTGATGTATTGACGATCAACAAAGTCTACCATTGATATCTACAACCTGTACAGCGGCTAAAACAACATTGGAGGCTGTGGTCGCCAATGGTGGTTTTTATTTAACTTTGAGTGAGGATTTCGGCGATTGTGATGTAGCGGTTGAGGGGAGACTCCCGGTTACCGGCGCTGGCTAAACACAAGTCACAGGGCAGAAGGAGCTGACGGAGATTGTGATGTAGCAGTTGAGGGGAGACTGCCGGTTACCGGCGCTGGCTAAACACAAGTCACAGGGCAGAAGGAGCTGACGGAGATTGTGATGTAGCAGTTGAGGGGAGACTGCCGGTTACCGGCGCTGGCTAAACACAAGTCGCAGGGCAGAAGGAGCTGACGGAGATTGTGATGTAGCGGTAGAGGGGAGACTGCCAGTTGTTATCGCTGGCTAAACACGAGTCGCTGGGCAGAAGGAGCTGACGGAGATTGTGATGTAGCGGTAGAGGGGAGACTGCCAGTTGTTATCGCTGGCTAAACACGAGTCGCTGGGCAGAAGGAGCTGACGGAGATTGTGATGTAGCGGTAGAGGGGAGACTGCCGGTTACCGGCGCTGGCTAAACACAAGTCACAGGGCAGAAGGAGCTGACGGAGATTGTGATGTAGTGGTAGAGGGGAGACTGCCGGTTACCGGCGCTGGCTAAACACAAGTCACAGGGCAGAAGGAGCTGACGGAGATTGTGATGTAGCGGTAGAGGGGAGACTGCCAGTTGTTATCGCTGGCTAAACACGAGTCGCTGGGCAGAAGGAGCTGACGGAGATTGTGATGTAGCGGTAGAGGGGAGACTGCCAGTTGTTATCGCTGGCTAAACACGAGTCGCTGGGCAGAAGGAGCTGACGGAGATTGTGATGTAGCGGTAGAGGGGAGACTGCCGGTTACCGGCGCTGGCTAAACACAAGTCACAGGGCAGAAGGAGCTGACGGAGATTGTGATGTAGCGGTAGAGGGGAGACTGCCGGTTACCGGCGCTGGCTAAACACAAGTCACAGGGCAGAAGGAGCTGACGGAGATTGTGATGTAGCGGTAGAGGGGAGACTGTCGGTTACCGGCGTTGGCTAAACACAAGTCACAGGGCAGAAGGAGCTGACGGAGATTGTGATGTAGCGGTAGAGGGGAGACTGCCGGTTACCGGCGCTGGCTAAACACAAGTCACAGGGCAGAAGGAGCTGACGGAGATTGTGATGTAGCTGTAGAGGGGAGACTGCCAGTTGTTATCGCTGGCTAAACACGAGTCGCTGGGCAGAAGGAGCTGACGGAGATTGTGATGTAGCGGTAGAGGGGAGACTGCCGGTTACCGGCGCTGGCTAAACACAAGTCACAGGGCAGAAGGAGCTGACGGAGATTGTGATGTAGCGGTAGAGGGGAGTACTGCCGGTTGTTATCGCTGGCTAAACACGAGTCGCTGGGCAGAAGGAGCTGACGGAGATTGTGATGTAGCAGTTGAGGGGAGTACTGCCGGTTGTTATCGCTGGCTAAACACGAGTCGCTGGGCAGAAGGAGCTGACGGAGATTGTGATGTAGCGGTAGAGGGGAGACTGCCGGTTACCGGCGCTGGCTAAACACAAGTCACAGGGCAGAAGGAGCTGACGGAGATTGTGATGTAGCGGTAGAGGGGAGACTGCCGGTTACCGGCGCTGGCTAAACACAAGTCACAGGGCAGAAGGAGCTGACGGAGATTGTGATGTAGCAGTTGAGGGGAGACTGCCAGTTGCCGGAGCTGGCTAAACACGAGTCGCTCGCTGGGCAGAAGGAGCTGACGGAGATTGTGATGTAGCAGTTGAGGGGAGACTGCCGGTTGTTATCGCTGGATAAACACGAGTCGCTGGGCAGAAGGAGCTGACGGAGATGTTGTTTTAGCCGCTGTACAGGTTGTAGATATCAATGGTAGACTTTGTTGATCGTCGATAGAGCAATTCTACATTGAAGGCCTGAAATGGTTGCTAAGCCTGCACACCCTGTAGTCTCACCGATTCATGCGGCCCGCCACTAGAGAAACAACAATGACATTATACCAGCAGCGCGGACTATCAAGAAAGCAACACAATCATGGCCATTTCATTTGTGACGCACTAAAACCCAGGACCCGCCTTATTTCTGTTTTATGTCGGGAAAACCCGCAGTTCCAGGAATCGTTGAACTCCCGGAACTCTGGGACACCGATGGGTCTGTTACTGGGGACGTATGGAGGTCGTAGGCTTAGACGGCTCATGTTGTAGATACAACTGTGAAGACTGACGTTTTCATGGCTCATGTTGTAGATACAACTGTGAAGACTGACGTTTTCATGGCTCATGTTGGAGGTTGATAAAGACAAGTGGAACAATATTCAAACAGGTAAATGAATTTAAATATTTAGGAACTTTGTTAACCTCAGACGGAAGATGTACAACAGAGGTGAGATGCAGAATGGCTCAGGCAAAAGTAGCTTTAAAAAAAATGAGGATGATACTATGCAATCCATTTTTGACAATAGAAACAAGAAATAGAGTTCTTAAATTTTATGTAGAGCCAGTCTTAACATATGGATGTGAATCACGGACAATTAAACAACAGACAAGGAAATCACTGGAGTCTGTAGAAATGTGGTTTTACAGAAGAATATTGGACAGCTAAGAAGAGTAATGAAAACGTTGTGAAAGAGGTCAAAGCAAAAAGAGAGCTAATTTCCAATATTAGGAAGAAACAATTATCATTTTTGGCCATATGATGTGAAGAGAACAGCTGGAATATATTGTAACAACTGGAAAAATTGAGGGACGAAGAGATAGAGGGAAGCAAAGTGAAAAGATACCAGACAGCTTAAGAGAATGGCTTGGCAGAAGGTCGACAACAGAAATGATAAATAACTGTTGAGATCGAAAGTTGTGGAGAGACATGATCACACACCAGCAGACACGGTACTTGATGATGAATTACTCACTTTTACTACATTATTACACATTACAACTTTATAAAATTAAGATTTAATTTTACTTACACTGTACTTACCTCTACATACTACTGGTACTTTTCTAAAGAGTAACGTTAGCCAGTAGGTCTTCTCTGGATTTCAAATGTCGCGGGAAATAATTGACAGGATCTTTTAAAGTTTGTCAAGACGGCAAGCAAAACTCGAGTAGTTCCTAAACTCATGTTAGACTTTTCGAATGCCCACGTCATGTTTCTTGAAGAAAAAAACTCTCTTCATTGACTCATTACTTCCAGGAAGACACTGAGACAGTTCAGTGAATCTCCGGTAGTTCTGCACATGGAATCATTTTTTTTCAGAGAAGAATGTGAACAAAGTCTGTCATTTTCTTCGTTCTACTTGCAGGGGCTGGTTGGTCTCGAGGCAAGACGCCGGCTTCGAGACAGATAGATTGTGGGTTCAAATCCCGGCTACAGCAGTTGGGATTTTTATTTATGATTTCTCTCTGCGGTAACCCACTCCTGGTCTCAGCAGCGAGTCCCGGCTTGAAACGACAATTACTCATCGACGGAAAAAATATGAGTACTCCTGAAGTCGGAGTTATCTGCCTGTGCAGCGAGGGACACTGTGCAGAGAGGGACACTGTGCAGCGAGGGACACTGTGCAGCGAGGGACACTGTGCAGCGAGGGACACTGTGCAGCGAGGGGGGACACTGTGCAGCGAGGGACACTGTGCAGCGAGGGACACTGTGCAGCGAGGGACACTGTGCAGCGAGGGGGGACACTGTGCAGAGAGGGACACTGTGCAGCGAGGGACACTGTGCAGCGAGGGACACTGTGCAGCGAGGGACACTGTGCAGCGAGGGGGGACACTGTGCAGCGAGGGACACTGTGCAGCGAGGGACACTGTGCAGCGAGGGACACTGTGCAGCGAGGGGGGACACTGTGCAGAGAGGGACACTGTGCAGCGAGGGACACTGTGCAGCGAGGGACACTGTGCAGCGAGGGACACTGTGCAGAGAGGGACACTGTGCAGCGAGGGACACTGTGCAGCGAGGGACACTGTGCAGAGAGGGACACTGTGCAGCGAGGGACACTGTGCAGCGAGGGACACTGTGCAGAGAGGGACACTGTGCAGCGAGGGACACTGTGCAGCGAGGGACACTGTGCAGCGAGGGACACTGTGCAGCGAGGCACACTGTGCAGAGAGGGACACTGTGCAGCGAGGGACACTGTGCAGCGAGGGACACTGTGCAGCGAGGGACACTGTGCAGCGAGGGACACTGTGCAGCGAGGGACACTGTGCAGAGAGGGACACTGTGCAGAGAGGGACACTGTGCAGCGAGGGACACTGTGCAGAGAGGGACACTGTGCAGAGAGGGACACTGTGCAGCGAGGGACACTGTGCAGCGAGGGGGGACACTGTGCAGCGAGGGGGGACACTGTGCAGCGAGGGGGGACACTGTGCAGCGAGGGACACTGTGCAGCGAGGGGGGACACTGTGCAGCGAGGGACACTGTGCAGCGAGGGACACTGTGCAGCGAGGGACACTGTGCAGCGAGGGGGGACACTGTGCAGCGAGGGACACTGTGCAGCGAGGGGGGACACTGTGCAGCGAGGGGGGGACACTGTGCAGCGAGGGGGGACACTGTGCAGCGAGGGGGGACACTGTGCAGCGAGGGGGGACACTGTGCAGCGAGGGGGGACACTGTGCAGCGAGGGGGGACACTGTGCAGCGAGGAGGGACACTGTGCAGCGAGGGGGGACACTGTGCAGCGAGGGGGGACACTGTGCAGCGAGGGGGGACACTGTGCAGCGAGGGGGGACACTGTGCAGCGAGGGGGGACACTGTGCAGCGAGGGGGGACACTGTGCAGCGAGGGGGGACACTGTGCACACGGCTGCCAGGGTAAAATGGATTAACAGGCAAAATTTAGTTCGTATTCCTCATGGAATCGACAGAGATAAAGTTTGTGTACGGAAAAACAAAAAAATATTCCACTTCCATTTTTGTGTCTGACCTTTGTCTGATCCTGGTTCAAGTACGAAATTTTGTCCAATCAAATAGTCTTCGTTCAGGTCAAGGACACCCCAAATTGAAAGAAAGAAAATTGACATTTCTACTTTTCAGAGGCGATTTCAATAGTCAACATTCCATAGTTTTGTTATCTTATGAATGAACAATCTGTTCACTGATGTATTGAACAAAACTTCTATAAAATTCTCAAGAAACACTGAGATATTTAACATCATCATTGAGTTCCATCTCTGCATCGAAGGTTGGCTACCATGGACCGCCATTCTGCTCTGTTTCTTGCTTTGATGGTGCAGGTAGTCATAGGCTGATTTGTCCATCTTTTGATGTTACTCGTCCGTGTTAGTCTGGGTCTGCCTCTTTCACCTTGTATTTTTCCTTCCAATATTACTTTTAGTAGGCTGTTGTGTCTTTTAACATGCCCCCAAAAATTTATTTTGTCTTGTTCTAACTGTGTTTAGTAGTTCTCTTTTCATTTTTAGTTGTTTTAAAACTTCATCGTTTGTTTTCTTTTCTTTCCTTCCAATTCTACATATTCTTCTTTAAATACACATTTCAAAGACTTCAATTTTCTGTTGTTTTTTTTGTCTAATGTCTATGTTTCTGCACCATACAGGAGTATTGAGAAGATGTAACATTTTGCTATTCTTAGTTTTAGCCCTGGTGTTATTTGTTTTGCTGTTAGTATATTTTTCATGACATTAAAATTACTTTTTGCCATTCCTATTCTTTTGTTTATTTCAGTTGTACATTTTCCATCACTGGTTATAGTATGTCCCAGGTAGTTGTAGCTCTGAACTGTCTCCAGATGTATTCCTTCAACAACAAAAATAATTTAAAAAATAAATATTATTTGGTCAGTAGGTTTATCAGCTGCAGCGTCGTATGGATGAATGGATGGATGGGTGGGTGGGTGGATGAATAGGTGGGTGGGTGGATGGATGGATAGATAGATGGTTGGATGGGTGGATGATTGATGTATGGATGGATGGATGGATGAATGGATGTATGGATGGATGGGTGGGTGGGTGGGTGGGTGGATGGATGGTTGGATGGTTGGATGGGTGGATGATTGATGTATGGATGGATGGATGGATGGATGGATCAATGGATGTATGGATGGATGGGTGGGTGGGTGGATGGATGGGTTGATGGATGAATGGATGTATGGATGTATGTATGGATGGATGGATGGATGTATGTATGTATGTATGTATGTATGTATGTATGTGTGTATGTATGTGTGGATGGATGGATGTATGTATGTATGTATGTATGGATGGATGGATGGATGGATGGATGTATGTATGTATTGATGGATGGATGGATGGATGGATGTATGGATGTATGTATGGATGGATGGATGTATGGATGGATGGATGAATGGATGGATGGATGGATGGATGTATGTATGGATTGGTGGATGGATGGATGACTGGATGGATGGGTAGGTTGGTGGGTTGGTAGGTGGGTGGATGGGCGGGTGGGTGGGTGCATGGATGGGTGGATATATGTATGTACGTATGGATGGGTGGACGGATGTATGGATGTATGGATGAGTGGATGGAAGGATGGATGGATGGGTGGATTGAAGGATGGATGGATGTATAGGTAGATGGATGGGTAGATGAAAGGATGGGTGGATGGAAGGATGGGTGGATGGAATGATGGATGGATGGAAGGATGGATAGATGGATGGGTGGATGGAAGGATGGATGGATGGATGGAAGAATGGATGGATGGAAGGATGGATAGATGGATGGGTGGATCGAAAGATGGATGGATTTATGGGTCGATGAATGGATAGGTGGATGATGGATAAAACAAAGTAATTGAAGAAGCTCAGCACAAACCCCTGTCCAAGAAAGCCAAGCAACGCCACTATCAAAGGTTCCATTACTTTACAATCAAGAACTCATTAATTAAGAATGATGGATTTTATAGAAAGCATTGTTGTTCCAATCCAATGCTACCATTGCCAATCATGGTCACTCATAAGTCACTTCTGAGAGTTTATCACAACAGAAATGTGCGGAAGGGGTTGGTGGTGGATGGGGAAACTGGGGATATTAATAAAACCCAGTATGTAATCATTTGTAAGGTCTAAATATTGACTTAAGTCCTATTAATAAAAAAAGATGGTATGTCCCAAAGCGTTTTCCCAGGCCAGTCTGGCAAGAACATGCTTATAGAGGGAAAACAATTTGTATTACATTTATTTGTCGTGCTGTTGTAATTTCTGTCATAATTTGTTGAAAGCATACCCTGTAGTCTGAGAGTAACGCACCTGAGGATCCTTAAGCGTTTTAACACGTCTTCTTCTCACCGTCCTCAAGAAACGGTTACCTTTTACCTTCCGGCATCATCTATTCACATTCCTCCCTTCTTTCGAGACTACATTAGCTTTATATTTTCCAGATTTGCCTTTGTAACGTAATCCTCAGGTGATTTCGAAATATGAGCACTTATGTAAAAACCTTTAAATTAATAAAATATATTTTTTTGTTTTTAAGTTCATGTGTGCGTTCATCAATAAAGTTGACATTAATTATATCTGTGTTTCTTTGGTTTTCATTTTGCATGTAAGTTTTTTTTTTGAAGAAAAAATCTAACGTTTCTATATTGGTTGTGATCTTAAATGTTCGTGTCAGTTTATAGTAGGGTTTGTGTTTTTTCTTTAGCGTCATTTTAGAAAACAAACAACGAAATGATAATGGATTTTCACGTGACGAATTCGAAAGAGTTTTACAGTATATAAGGATGGACATTTTTATAGAGATCAGAAGCTTGCTAAGGTAAGCATCTCCTTCAATTTAGAAGTCTTTATAGCCATCAGAAGAACAGAACAGATCCGAGGTCCAGTCGTTTTGCTGTCTGCTCGAGAATGAGAACTGTTGTTCTTACATTGGCTGTGGTCCTAGCGGGCCTGCTCATCGCGAATGGGGTAAGAACACATTTCTTGTCAACTCCTATGTTTCCCACCTGTTGATTTTCATTTTTATATCATTTTAATTTTATTAATTAACGTTTTGATTCTTGCCAGTTAATTAGTATTTTACTGTACTTAATGAATTATTAATACATTTTAAACCCTGCCAAGAATATATAGAACAACAACAACTTAAATGGTATGGCCACCTGGTCAGAATGAATGCTCACCAATCACCATCAAGGGCGTTCTTCTCGAGAATGCATGGGAAAAGACCAAAAGGAAGACCTAGAAGAAGATGGATAGATGCAGTGACAGAGACATGTAACAACAAAGGAAAATCACTAATTCAGACAGTTCGAGCAGCTCAAGAACGACAAATGATATAAACCACGACACCTTCTAGGTATCAGTGAAAAGAGAAAAGAAAGAAGAGGAAGAATGAATTATTACTTGTTTGTGTGTTAGGTACAATTTGTTTACTGTTCTTGATTTGTTATCGTTTTATGAATTTAGAATTGTTGTGCGTGCTGAATTGCAAGAAGTATTACTTTTTTTGATTTAAGTACTTTTTGATACTTTTCATCAATTTTTACCATTTTGTGATTTAAGCACTCTTTTGCCATTTGTCATGATTTTTTTCCCTTTGTAAGTTAAGTATTTTTTTTTCCTCTTCAGGAATGTTTACTACTTGCAAGTCAAGTACATTTTATTTGCTGTTTTTCATGAATCTTTACTTCTTGTAATTGAATCCCGTTTTTTTGCTGTTTTTCAAGAATATTATTTCTCATACGTTAAGTACATTTTTTTTTTGCTGTTTTTTAATGAATTTTTTACTTGCGATTTAAGTATATATTTTTTTTTTGCTATTTTTCGTGAATTTTTCATTCTTATAATTTAATCCCATTGTTTTGCTGTTTTTCATTAATATTACGTCTTCTACGTTAAGTACATTTTTTTGCTGTTTTCCATGAATTATTGTGTGAGTTATTCAGTATTTTTCTAACCTTCCTTTCTCAAAGTTGAACAAGTTCGTGAATTACTTTAAAAAAAAAAACCAAACGACCAAATTAATTCACGAATATTACATTTTGTTGCCTCGAATTATTCCATCTTTCTGTCAAAGAGTGTTTTTGCTGATCTGTTTAATAAGAAATACTCCTCCCCCCCCCCCCTTCTCACCCCAACCTCACGTCTAGCAAGTGTTAAACTCTTTCCGGAGGCGAAGATGCGCCTCCCAGCACCAGAGCTGGAAGTTGTCAGCGACCCACAGCTGATGGCTTGCGCCAGGATCGGTGAACCAGAACCATCCAGACCCTGCTCCACCTCTCCGTGGTGCCTCCAGTAACAGACTAACCTGTCTAGTCTGGCCAAGCGAGCAGGGATCTAACAGGGAAGACAACCCGGTACTCAAAAATGTTGTGCTGAAGTCGGATGTGGTGGGCCGAAAGGCGCAAATATAACAGTTATACTGCAAACCACAACACAACGCAGAGGCGTCAACTTAACGTCCTTTTAAGGGCGGATGACGAAGAGGAATTCTTCAATATAATTCATAATTCTAGAATACTTTAGTCATCGGGCGAACGAAAGCAAGCAAACTCTTTCTGTACGTTTCGACGCATCACGTGCCATGCCGATTTCGGTCATGTACGTTTAGCCGCACAGTGCGTCACTCTCAATTTGATTAGTGTAAACTGTCATCAAACTGTATTCTTTTTATTTGTCTTGTATCATCTTGGAAACAAATCTATGTCAATAGAAATGAGAAAAGAGAGTTCATCGTTGCTATATAGAACCAATTCTGACGTATGGAAGCAAACAAATAAAAAGACGTTTAGGGGTCACAGAGATGGGATTTCTCAGAAGAATGTTGAAAGTTCCCTGGACAGCTAAAAAGACCAATGAGGAAGTTCTCAAAGAGGCCAACACAAAAAGGGAGCTCCTAAAATCATCAGAAAGAAACAATCAACATTTTTCGAGCACATCATGAGAAGAGGAAAGTTGGAATACTTGGTTACAACTGGCAAAATACAAGGAAATAGAGATCACGGACGGCAAAGAGAGAAAATACTGGATAGTTTGGTGTCATGGCATGGAAAACAGTCAACAACAGAATTCATACGATGCACTGTAGATAGAAGATTGTGGAAGGATATGATCGCCAACGCCAACTGCTATGGTACATGATGATGATGATCATGGTATTGGTGAAATGTAATTCCTTGTTCTTCTTCCTCTTCTTTTTTCTTCCTCCTCATTTGCCTCTAAGCGCCGAGAAGAGATATAATTTGCGATCTTTTGCTCTAAGGTCCCCCTCTGCTGCTGTTTTGTTTCCCTGTGTTTCTAATATTCCGTCGATCCATCTTTACTGCAGCCGACCCTTGTGTCTGGTATTCTCGCAACGTTTACTGAGGGCTCGTTGTATTGGGTTTTGATCTTTCTGCCTTGTCACGTGACCAAACCATTTTATCTGTTGTTTCTTTATATATTCTATGGCGGTGGCTATTCCTAGGTACATGTATTTTCTCATTTCTTTATTTCTGATCTTGTCTCACAGTATTTTTCCTGTCATTCGTCTAACAACATTTCATCTCTGTAGAGGTTATTTTCTTATTGTTCTTGAATGTAGGGTCCAGGACTGGTCTTGGTAGCACAGCGCTAATTCCTTGTTTAAATATCTACACATTCATATATAATATGTTGAGTGTTAGATAAATACAAATTTGCAGATTAATAGTTAAAACCTGAAAAATGTCGCTCTCGCAAAATTGATAAAAACATTCCGTACTGAAAGAGTTAAGAGAATGGCGTCGCAGAAGGTCACAATAGAAATGATAAATAACTGTCGAGATTGAAAGTTGTTGATCTATCTATTTATCTATCTATCTACTATCTATCTATCTATCTATCTATCTATCTATCTATCTATCTATCTATCTATCTATCTATCTATCTATCTATCTATCTATCTATCTATCTATCTATCTATCTATCTATCTATCTATCTATCTATCTATCTATCTATCTATCTATCTATCTATCTATCTATCTGTCTATCTATCTATCTATCTATCTATCTATCTATCTATCTATCTATCTATCTATCTATCTATCTATCTATCTATCTATCTATCTATCTATCTATCTATCTATCTATCTATCTGTCTGTCTGTCTGTCTGTCTGTCTGTCTGTCTGTCTGTCTGTCTGTCTATCTATCTATCTATCTGTCTGTTTGTCTATCTGTCTGTCTGTCTATCTATCTATCTATCTATCTATCTATCTATCTATCTATCTATCTATCTATCTATCTATCTATCTATCTATCTATCTATCTATCTATCTATCTATCTATCTATCTATCTATCTATCTATCTATCTATCTATCTATCTATCTATCTATCTATCTATCTATCTATCTATCTATCTATCTATCTCGTGTCTGTCTGTCTGTCTGTCTATCTATCTATCTATCTATCTCTCTATCTATCTCTCTATCTATCTATCTATCTGCCTGTCTGTCTATCTATCTATCTATCTATCTATCTATCTATCTATCTATCTATCTATCTATCTATCTATCTATCTATCTATCTATCTATCTATCTATCTATCTATCTATCTATCTATCTATCTATCTATCTATCTATCTATCTATCTGTCTATCTCTCTATCTATCGCTCTATCTATCTATCTGCCTGTCTGTCTGCCTGTCTATCTATCTATCTGTCTGTCTGTCTGTCTGTCTGTCTCTCTATCTATCTATCTGCCTGTCTCTCTATCTATCTATCTGCCTGTCTGTCTGTCTGTCTGTCTGTCTGTCTATCTATCTATCTACCTACCTTTGTAATCCAGTTCACTAACCACTGAGCTATCGCGTCTCCCTTAAGTTTATTGTATACTTTTCATTTTCCCATCTGTATTGCTGAATCCCTTGTTCTAGCAGCTTCATATATATTTTTGCCTTACTTGTATCACGAGATTATTTTTGATTTAAAGCTGTTATATCTGGTGATATTGTTGTTGAATTAAACTTTTGCTTGTTTCTCGTTAGTTTGATTTTCATTTTAATCATTACAGGATTGTGATCTGAATTAATATCTGCTCGTGGGTAGGTTTTGGCTTTCTTTACGTTGTGACGGAACTTTTCTTTATCATTATGTAATCTATTTGATTCCTCTTCTTATCTCCAGGGCTTTTCCATGTTTATAGTTTCCTTTTGTCTTGCTCAAAGTTGGTGTTGCATTTTATTAGCCTGTTTTCTTCACAAAATTGAATTAATCTTTCTCCTCTGTAATTTCTTTTTCCTAGACCATGGTTTCCTATAATGGTCTTATATCTACCTATTACTACTTTAGCGTTCATGTCACCTATTACAATCAAGAGGTCTGAAGAGTCCACTCGCTTCATAACTTTATTTAGATCTTCATAGTATGCATCTGGAGGCCTCGGTAGCCTAGTTGGGAAAACCACGCGACTGCACTACCGACGTTCGGACAACCTGTGTTCGATTCCCGCTGGGAGCAGTGTGAGTTGTACTCGTGGTTTAAAAAAAAATACCCCCACGGTCGACCCAGTCGTTGGCAGAAATGGGTACCAGGGTATTACGCTGGGAAGGTGAGGAATGTCGCCTCGCATCGTGAGTTTCTATGCTTGAAGCGACACTATCCATAAATCTCCGAACATTTCTAGAAAGGCGGTCGAACACATATGGGTGGAAACTCGTATTTCATCTACCGTCACAGACTTTGTACATTTGGGACGGGCGCCATTGTTGTCAAAATAGATGTTTGCCCGTCAAACCAGGATCATACGTTGGCCTATCGACAATAGATCAAACACGTCGACACCAGAAGAGTAAATCATATTCCACTGAAACACCAATAAAGTTCACAGTCCACGCGCTCTTCAAAAAGTAAACATAACTACAACGGGGAATAACAGTACATTGAAGAAAAATAATAGAAAGGGGAAGATAATGAATGCTCTGTTCCTATATCAGCTCCTAACAATACATTTTAGATATCGTGCTCAGGTTGTGGAAGATTTATGAAGGTTCAGACTTGATGTAACTTGATAAGATTTGTATTTTACTTTTCAGGACGATTACAATGGCAACGTTGAAGTAGATGCCACCCAAAAGGCATGTATATTGTTTTTGTTTTGTTCTTTCCATTCCCCATTCGTTGACTTGTATGTATATTGTTTATTGTGCTTCCATTCCCCATTCGTTGACTTGTATGTATATTGTTTTTGTTTTGTTTCCATTCCCCTTTCGTTGACTTGTATGTATATTGTTTGTTTCCATTCCCCATTCGTTGACTTGTATGTATATTGTTTGTTTCCATTCCCCGTTCGTTGACTTGTTTGTATATTGTTTGTTTGTTTGTTTCTATTCCCCGTTCGTTGACTTGTATGTATATTGTTTGTTTGTTTGTTTCCATTCCCAGTTCGTTGACTTGTTTGTTTATTGTTTGTTTCCATTCCCCGTTCGTTGACTTGTATGTATATTGTTTGTTTGTTTGTTTCCATTCCCAGTTCGTTGACTTGTTTGTTTATTGTTTGTTTCCATTCCCCGTTCGTTGACTTGTTTGTATATTGTTTGTTTCCATTCCCCGTTCGTTGACTTCTTTGTTTATTGTTTGTTTCCATTCCCCGTTCGTTGACTTATTTGTATATTGTTTGTTTGTTTGTTTCCATTCCCCGTTCGTTGACTTGTTTGTATATTGTTTGTTTGTTTGTTTCCATTCCCCGTTCGTTGACTTGTTTGTATATTGTTAGTTTGTTTTGTTTCCAATCCCCGTTCGTTGACTTGTTTGTATATTGTTTGTTTGTTTGTTTCCATTCCCCGTTCGTTGACTTGTTTGTATATTGTTTGTTTCCATTCCCCGTTCGTTGACTTGTTTGTATATTGTTTGTTTGTTTGTTTCCATTCCCCATTCGTTGACTTGTTTGTATATTGTTTGTTTTTTTGTTTCCATTCCCCGTTCGTTGACTTGTTTGTATATTGTTTGTATATTGTTTGTATATTGTTTGTTTGTTTGTTTCCATTCCCCGTTCGTTGACTTGTTTGTATATTGTTTGTTTGTTTGTTTCCATTCCCAGTTCGTTGACTTGTTTGTTTATTGTTTGTTTCCATTCCCCGTTCGTTGACTTGTTTGTATATTGTTTGTTTGTTTGTTTCCATTCCCCGTTCGTTGACTTGTTTGTATATTGTTTGTTTGTTTGTTTCCATTCCCCGTTCGTTGACTTGTTTGTATATTGTTTGTTTCCATTCCCCGTTCGTTGACTTGTTTGTATATTGTTTGTTTGTTTGTTTCCAATCCCCGTTTGTTGACTTGTTTGTATATTGTTTGTTTGTTTGTTTCCATTCCCCGTTCGTTGACTTGTTTGTATATTGTTTGTTTCCATTCCCCGTTCGTTGACTTGTTTGTATATTGTTTGTTTGTTTGTTTCCATTCCCCGTTCGTTGACTTGTTTGTATATTGTTTGTTTGTTTGTTTCCATTCCCCGTTCGTTGACTTGTTTGTATATTGTTTGTTTGTTTGTTTCCATTCCCCGTTCGTTGACTTGTTTGTATATTGTTTGTTTGTTTGTTTCCATTCCCAGTTCGTTGACTTGTTTGTTTATTGTTTGTTTCCATTCCCCGTTCGTTGACTTGTTTGTATATTGTTTGTTTGTTTGTTTCCATTCCCAGTTCGTTGACTTGTTTGTTTATTGTTTGTTTCCATTCCCCGTTCGTTGACTTGTTTGTATATTGTTTGCATATTGTTTGTTTCCATTCCCCGTTCGTTGACTTGTTTGTATATTGTTTGTTTCCATTCCCCGTTCGTTGACTTGTTTGTATATTGTTTGTTTGTTTGTTTCCATTCCCCGTTCGTTGACTTGTATGTATATTGTTTGTTTGTTTGTTTCCATTCCCAGTTCGTTGACTTGTTTGTTTATTGTTTGTTTCCATTCCCCGTTCGTTGACTTGTATGTATATTGTTTGTTTGTTTGTTTGTTTCCATTCCCAGTTCGTTGACTTGTTTGTTTATTGTTTGTTTCCATTCCCCGTTCGTTGACTTGTTTGTATATTGTTTGTTTCCATTCCCCGTTCGTTGACTTCTTTGTTTATTGTTTGTTTCCATTCCCCGTTCGTTGACTTATTTGTATATTGTTTGTTTGTTTGTTTCCATTCCCCGTTCGTTGACTTGTTTGTATATTGTTTGTTTGTTTGTTTCCATTCCCCGTTCGTTGACTTGTTTGTATATTGTTTGTTTGTTTGTTTCCAATCCCCGTTCGTTGACTTGTTTGTATATTGTTTGTTTGTTTGTTTCCATTCCCCGTTCGTTGACTTGTTTGTATATTGTTTGTTTCCATTCCCCGTTCGTTGACTTGTTTGTATATTGTTTGTTTGTTTGTTTCCATTCCCCATTCGTTGACTTGTTTGTATATTGTTTGTTTTTTTGTTTCCATTCCCCGTTCGTTGACTTGTTTGTATATTGTTTGTTTGTTTGTTTCCATTCCCAGTTCGTTGACTTGTTTGTTTATTGTTTGTTTCCATTCCCCGTTCGTTGACTTGTTTGTATATTGTTTGTTTGTTTGTTTCCATTCCCCGTTCGTTGACTTGTTTGTATATTGTTTGTTTGTTTGTTTCCATTCCCCGTTCGTTGACTTGTTTGTATATTGTTTGTTTCCATTCCCCGTTCGTTGACTTGTTTGTATATTGTTTGTTTGTTTGTTTCCAATCCCCGTTTGTTGACTTGTTTGTATATTGTTTGTTTGTTTGTTTCCATTCCCCGTTCGTTGACTTGTTTGTATATTGTTTGTTTCCATTCCCCGTTCGTTGACTTGTTTGTATATTGTTTGTTTGTTTGTTTCCATTCCCCGTTCGTTGACTTGTTTGTATATTGTTTGTTTGATTGTTTCTATTCCCCGTTCGTTGACTTGTTTGTATATTGTTTGTTTGTTTGTTTCCATTCCCCGTTCGTTGACTTGTATGTATATTGTTTGTTTGTTTGTTTCCATTCCCAGTTCGTTGACTTGTTTGTTTATTGTTTGTTTCCATTCCCCGTTCGTTGACTTGTTTGTATATTGTTTGTTTGTTTGTTTCCATTCCCAGTTCGTTGACTTGTTTGTTTATTGTTTGTTTCCATTCCCCGTTCGTTGACTTGTTTGTATATTGTTTGCATATTGTTTGTTTCCATTCCCCGTTCGTTGACTTGTTTGTATATTGTTTGTTTCCATTCCCGTTCGTTGACTTGTTTGTATATTGTTTGTTTGTTTGTTTCCATTCCCCGTTCGTTGACTTGTTTGTATATTGTTTGTTTGTTTGTTTCCATTCCCCGTTCGTTGACTTGTTTGTATATTGTTTGTTTGTTTGTTTCCATTCCCGTTCGTTGACTTGTTTGTATATTGTTTGTTTGTTTGTTTCCATTCCCAGTTCGTTGACTTGTTTGTTTATTGTTTGTTTCCATTCCCCGTTCGTTGACTTGTTTGTATATTGTTTGTTTGTTTGTTTCCATTCCCAGTTCGTTGACTTGTTTGTTTATTGTTTGTTTCCATTCCCCGTTCGTTGACTTGTTTGTATATTGTTTGTATATTGTTTGTTTCCATTCCCCGTTCGTTGACTTGTTTGTATATTGTTTGTTTGTTTGTTTCCATTCCCCGTTCGTTGACTTGTTTGTATATTGTTTGTTTGTTTGTTTCCATTCCCCGTTCGTTGACTTGTTTGTATATTGTTTGTTTGTTTGTTTCCATTCCCCGTTCGTTGACTTGTTTGTATATTGTTTGTTTGTTTGTTTCCATTCCCAGTTCGTTGACTTGTTTGTTTATTGTTTGTTTCCATTCCCCGTTCGTTGACTTGTTTGTATATTGTTTGTTTGTTTGTTTCCATTCCCGTTCGTTGACTTGTTTGTTTATTGTTTGTTTCCATTCCCCGTTCGTTGACTTGTTTGTATATTGTTTGTTTGTTTGTTTCCATTCCCCGTTCGTTGACTTGTTTGTATATTGTTTGTTTGTTTGTTTCCATTCCCCGTTCGTTGACTTGTTTGTATATTGTTTGTTTGTTTGTTTCCATTCCCCGTTCGTTGACTTGTTTGTATATTGTTTGTTTCCATTCCCCGTTCGTTGACTTGTTTGTATATTGTTTGTTTGTTTGTTTCCATTCCCAGTTCGTTGACTTGTTTGTTTATTGTTTGTTTCCATTCCCCGTTCGTTGACTTGTTTGTATATTGTTTGTTTCCATTCCTCTTTCGTTGACTTGTTTGTATATTGTTTGTATATTGTTTGTTTCCATTCCTCTTTCGTTGACTTGTTTGTATATTGTTTGTATATTGTTTGTTTCCATTCCTCTTTCGTTGACTTGTTTGTATAATGTTTGTTTATTGTTTGTTTCCATTCCCCGTTCGTTGACTTGTTTGTATATTGTTTGTATATTGTTTGTATATTGTTTGTATATTGTTTGTATATTGTTTGTATATTGTTTGTATATTCAGGTAATTTTCCCCAGACGCTGTAAAGTAATTGAGAAACGAAAGAAGATAAGAAGAAGTTGAAGATAAGAAGAAGTTGAAGATAAGAAGAAGTTGAAGATAAGAAGTTGAAGATAAGAAGTTGAAGATAAGAAGAAGTTGAAGATAAGAAGAAGTTGAAGATAAGAAGAAGTTGAAAATAAGAAGTTGAAGATAAGAAGTTGAAGATAAGAAGTTGAAGATAAGAAGAAGTTGAAGATAAGAAGAAGTTGAAGATAAGAAGTTGAAGATAAGAAGTTGAAGATAAGAAGTTGAAGATAAGAAGAAGTTGAAGATAAGAAGTTGAAGATAAGAAGTTGAAGATAAGAAGAAGTTGAAGATAAGAAGTTGAAGATAAGAAGAAGTTGAAGATAAGAAGAAGTTGAAGATAAGAAGTTGAAGATAAGAAGAAGTTGAAGATAAGAAGTTGAAGATAAGAAGTTGAAGATAAGAAGTTGAAGATAAGAAGAAGTTGAAGATAAGAAGTTGAAGATAAGAAGAAGTTGAAGATAAGAAGTTGAAGATAAAAAGAAGTTGAAGATAAGAAGTTGAAGATAAGAAGAAGTTGAAGATAAGAAGTTGAAGATAAGAAGAAGTTGAAGATAAGAAGTTGAAGATAAGAAGAAGTTGAAGATAAGAAGAAGTTGAAGATAAGAAGAAGTTGAAGATAAGAAGAAGTTGAAGATAAGAAGAAGTTGAAGATAAGAAGTTGAAGATAAGAAGAAGTTGAAGATAAGAAGAAGTTGAAGATAAGAAGTTGAAGATAAGAAGAAGTTGAAGATAAGAAGTTGAAGATAAGAAGAAGTTGAAGATAAGAAGAAGTTGAAGATAAGAAGAAGTTGAAGATAAGAAGAAGTTGAACATAAGAAGAAGTTGAAGATAAGAAGAAGTTGAAGATAAGAAGTTGAAGATAAGAAGAAGTTGAAGATAAGAAGAAGTTGAAGATAAGAAGTTGAAGATAAGAAGAAGTTGAAGATAAGAAGAAGTTGAAGATAAGAAGTTGAAGATAAGAAGAAGTTGAAGATAAGAAGAAGTTGAAGATAAGAAGTTGAAGATAAGAAGAAGTTGAAGATAAGAAGAAGTTGAAGATAAGAAGTTGAAGATAAGAAGAAGTTGAAGATAAGAAGTTGAAGATAAGAAGAAGTTGAAGATAAGAAGTTGAAGATAAGAAGAAGTTGAAGATAAGAAGTTGAAGATAAAAAGAAGTTGAAGATAAGAAGTTGAAGATAAGAAGAAGTTGAAGATAAGAAGTTGAAGATAAGAAGAAGTTGAAGATAAGAAGTTGAAGATAAGAAGAAGTTGAAGATAAGAAGAAGTTGAAGATAAGAAGAAGTTGAAGATAAGAAGAAGTTGAAGATAAGAAGAAGTTGAAGATAAGAAGTTGAAGATAAGAAGAAGTTGAAGATAAGAAGAAGTTGAAGATAAGAAGTTGAAGATAAGAAGAAGTTGAAGATAAGAAGTTGAAGATAAGAAGAAGTTGAAGATAAGAAGTTGAAGACAAGAAGTTGAAGATAAGAAGTTGAAGATAAGAAGAAGTTGAAGATAAGAAGAAGTTGAAGATAAGAAGTTGAAGATAAGAAGTTGAAGATAAGAAGAAGTTGAAGATAAGAAGTTGAAGATAAGAAGAAGTTGAAGATAAGAAGTTGAAGATAAGAAGAAGTTGAAGATAAGAAGTTGAAGATAAGAAGAAGTTGAAGATAAGAAGTTGAAGATAAGAAGAAGTTGAAGATAAGAAGTTGAAGATAAGAAGAAGTTGAAGATAAGAAGTTGAAGATAAGAAGAAGTTGAAGATAAGAAGAAGTTGAAGATAAGAAGTTGAAGATAAGAAGTTGAAGATAAGAAGAAGTTGAAGATAAGAAGTTGAAGATAAGAAGAAGTTGAAGATAAGAAGTTGAAGATAAGAAGAAGTTGAAGATAAGAAGTTGAAGATAAGAAGAAGTTGAAGATAAGAAGTTGAAAATAAGAAGTTGAAGATAAGAAGTTGAAGATAAGAAGAAGTTGAAGATAAGAAGTTGAAGATAAGAAGAAGTTGAAGATAAGAAGTTGAAGATAAGAAGAAGTTGAAGATAAGAAGTTGAAGATAAGAAGAAGTTGAAGATAAGAAGAAGTTGAAGATAAGAAGTTGAAGATAAGAAGTTGAAGATAAGAAGAAGTTGAAGATAAGAAGTTGAAGTTAAGAAGAAGTTGAAGATAAGAAGAAGTTGAAGATAAGAAGTTGAAGATAAGAAGAAGTTGAAGATAAGAAGAAGATGAAGATAAGAAGAAGTTGAAGATAAGAAGAAGTTGAAGATAAGAAGAAGTTGAAGATAAGAAGAAGTTGAAGATAAGAAGTTGAAGATAAGAAGAAGTTGAAGATAAGAAGTTGAAGATAAGAAGAAGTTGAAGATAAGAAGAAGTTGAAGATAAGAAGAAGTTGAAGATAAGAAGTTGAAGACAAGAAGAAGTTGAAGATAAGAAGAAGTTGAAGAAGATAAGAAGAAGTTGAAGATAAGAAGAAGTTGAAGATAAGAAGAAGTTGAAGATAAGAAGTTGAAGACAAGAAGAAGTTGAAGATAAGAAGAAGTTGAAGATAAGAAGAAGTTGAAGATAAGAAGAAGTTGAAGATAAGAAGAAGTTGAAGATAAGAAGAAGTTGAAGATAAGAAGAAGTTGAAGATAAGAAGTTGAAGATAAGAAGTTGAAGATAAGAAGTTGAAGATAAGAAGAAGTTGAAGATAAGAAGAAGTTGAAGATAAGAAGTTGAAGATAAGAAGTTGAAGATAAGAAGTTGAAGATAAGAAGTTGAAGATAAGAAGAAGTTGAAGATAAGAAGTTGAAGATAAGAAGAAGTTGAAGATAAGAAGAAGTTGAAGATAAGAAGAAGTTGAAGATAAGAAGTTGAAGATAAGAAGTTGAAGATAAGAAGAAGTTGAAGATAAGAAGAAGTTGAAGATAAGAAGAAGTTGAAGATAAGAAGAAGTTGAAGATAAGAAGAAGTTGAAGATAAGAAGAAGTTGAAGATAAGAAGTTGAAGATAAGAAGAAGTTGAAGATAAGAAGTTGAAGATAAGAAGAAGTTGAAGATAAGAAGAAGTTGAAGATAAGAAGAAATTGAAGATAAGAAGTTGAAGACAAGAAGAAGTTGAAGATAAGAAGAAGTTGAAGATAAGAAGAAGTTGAAGATAAGAAGAAGTTGAAGATAAGAAGAAGTTGAAGATAAGAAGTTGAAGACAAGAAGAAGTTGAAGATAAGAAGAAGTTGAAGATAAGAAGAAGTTGAAGATAAGAAGAAGTTGAAGATAAGAAGAAGTTGAAGATAAGAAGAAGTTGAAGATAAGAAGAAGTTGAAGATAAGAAGTTGAAGATAAGAAGAAGTTGAAGATAAGAAGTTGAAGATAAGAAGAAGTTGAAGATAAGAAGTTGAAGATAAGAAGAAGTTGAAGATAAGAAGTTGAAGATAAGAAGTTGAAGATAAGAAGAAGTTGAAGATAAGAAGAAGTTGAAGATAAGAAGTTGAAGATAAGAAGTTGAAGATAAGAAGTTGAAGATAAGAAGAAGTTGAAGATAAGAAGAAGTTGAAGATAAGAAGTTGAAGATAAGAAGTTGAAGATAAGAAGTTGAAGATAAGAAGTTGAAGATAAGAAGTTGAAGATAAGAAGTTGAAGATAAGAAGTTGAAGATAAGAAGAAGTTGAAGATAAGAAGTTGAAGATAAGAAGAAGTTGAAGATAAGAAGTTGAAGATAAGAAGAAGTTGAAGATAAGAAGTTGAAGATAAGAAGAAGTTGAAGATAAGAAGTTGAAGATAAGAAGAAGTTGAAGATAAGAAGTTGAAGATAAGAAGAAGTTGAAGATAAGAAGTTGAAGATAAGAAGAAGTTGAAGATAAGAAGAAGTTGAAGATAAGAAGAAGTTGAAGATAAGAAGAAGTTGAAGATAAGAAGAAGTTGAAGATAAGAAGAAGTTGAAGATAAGAAGTTGAAGATAAGAAGAAGTTGAAGATAAGAAGAAGTTGAAGATAAGAAGTTGAAGATAAGAAGAAGTTGAAGATAAGAAGAAGTTGAAGATAAGAAGAAGTTGAAGATAAGAAGAAGTTGAAGATAAGAAGAAGTTGAAGATAAGAAGAAGTTGAAGATAAGAAGTTGAAGATAAGAAGAAGTTGAAGATAAGAAGAAGTTGAAGATAAGAAGTTGAAGATAAGAAGAAGTTGAAGATAAGAAGAAGTTGAAGATAAGAAGTTGAAGATAAGAAGAAGTTGAAGATAAGAAGAAGTTGAAGATAAGAAGAAGTTGAAGATAAGAAGTTGAAGATAAGAAGAAGTTGAAGATAAGAAGTTGAAGATAAGAAGAAGTTGAAGATAAGAAGTTGAAGATAAGAAGCTGAAGATAAGAAGAAGTTGAAGATAAGAAGTTGAAGATAAGAAGAAGTTGAAGATAAGAAGAAGTTGAAGATAAGAAGCTGAAGATAAGAAGAAGTTGAAGATAAGAAGTTGAAGATAAGAAGAAGTTGAAGATAAGAAGTTGAAGACAAGAAGTTGAAGATAAGAAGTTGAAGATAAGAAGAAGTTGAAGATAAGAAGTTGAAGATAAGAAGAAGTTGAAGATAAGAAGTTGAAGATAAGAAGAAGTTGAAGATAAGAAGTTGAAGATAAGAAGAAGTTGAAGATAAGAAGTTGAAGATAAGAAGAAGTTGAAGATAAGAAGAAGTTGAAGATAAGAAGTTGAAGATAAGAAGAAGTTGAAGATAAGAAGTTGAAGATAAGAAGAAGTTGAAGATAAGAAGAAGTTGAAGATAAGAAGAAGTTGAAGATAAGAAGTTGAAGATAAGAAGAAGTTGAAGATAAGAAGTTGAAGTTAAGAAGAAGTTGAAGATAAGAAGAAGTTGAAGATAAGAAGTTGAAGATAAGAAGAAGTTGAAGATAAGAAGAAGTTGAAGATAAGAAGAAGTTGAAGATAAGAAGAAGTTGAAGATAAGAAGAAGTTGAAGATAAGAAGAAGTTGAAGATAAGAAGTTGAAGATAAGAAGAAGTTGAAGATAAGAAGTTGAAGATAAGAAGAAGTTGAAGATAAGAAGAAGTTGAAGATAAGAAGAAGTTGAAGATAAGAAGTTGAAGACAAGAAGAAGTTGAAGATAAGAAGAAGTTGAAGATAAGAAAAAGTTGAAGATAAGAAGAAGTTGAAGATAAGAAGAAGTTGAAGATAAGAAGAAGTTGAAGATAAGAAGTTGAAGATAAGAAGTTGAAGATAAGAAGTTGAAGATAAGAAGTTGAAGATAAGAAGTTGAAGATAAGAAGTTGAAGATAAGAAGTTGAAGATAAGAAGAAGTTGAAGATAAGAAGTTGAAGATAAGAAGAAGTTGAAGATAAGAAGTTGAAGATAAGAAGAAGTTGAAGATAAGAAGTTGAAGATAAGAAGAAGTTGAAGATAAGAAGTTGAAGATAAGAAGAAGTTGAAGATAAGAAGTTGAAGATAAGAAGAAGTTGAAGATAAGAAGTTGAAGATAAGAAGAAGTTGAAGATAAGAAGAAGTTGAAGATAAGAAGAAGTTGAAGATAAGAAGAAGTTGAAGATAAGAAGAAGTTGAAGATAAGAAGAAGTTGAAGATAAGAAGTTGAAGATAAGAAGAAGTTGAAGATAAGAAGAAGTTGAAGATAAGAAGTTGAAGATAAGAAGAAGTTGAAGATAAGAAGAAGTTGAAGATAAGAAGAAGTTGAAGATAAGAAGAAGTTGAAGATAAGAAGAAGTTGAAGATAAGAAGAAGTTGAAGATAAGAAGTTGAAGATAAGAAGAAGTTGAAGATAAGAAGTTGAAGATAAGAAGAAGTTGAAGATAAGAAGTTGAAGATAAGAAGAAGTTGAAGATAAGAAGCTGAAGATAAGAAGAAGTTGAAGATAAGAAGTTGAAGATAAGAAGAAGTTGAAGATAAGAAGAAGTTGAAGATAAGAAGTTGAAGATAAGAAGAAGTTGAAGATAAGAAGTTGAAGATAAGAAGAAGTTGAAGATAAGAAGTTGAAGACAAGAAGTTGAAGATAAGAAGTTGAAGATAAGAAGAAGTTGAAGATAAGAAGTTGAAGATAAGAAGAAGTTGAAGATAAGAAGTTGAAGATAAGAAGAAGTTGAAGATAAGAAGTTGAAGATAAGAAGAAGTTGAAGATAAGAAGTTGAAGATAAGAAGAAGTTGAAGATAAGAAGAAGTTGAAGATAAGAAGTTGAAGATAAGAAGAAGTTGAAGATAAGAAGTTGAAGATAAGAAGAAGTTGAAGATAAGAAGAAGTTGAAGATAAGAAGAAGTTGAAGATAAGAAGTTGAAGATAAGAAGAAGTTGAAGATAAGAAGTTGAAGTTAAGAAGAAGTTGAAGATAAGAAGAAGTTGAAGATAAGAAGTTGAAGATAAGAAGAAGTTGAAGATAAGAAGAAGTTGAAGATAAGAAGAAGTTGAAGATAAGAAGAAGTTGAAGATAAGAAGAAGTTGAAGATAAGAAGAAGTTGAAGATAAGAAGTTGAAGATAAGAAGAAGTTGAAGATAAGAAGTTGAAGATAAGAAGTTGAAGATAAGAAGAAGTTGAAGATAAGAAGAAGTTGAAGATAAGAAGAAGTTGAAGATAAGAAGAAGTTGAAGATAAGAAGAAGTTGAAGATAAGAAGAAGTTGAAGATAAGAAGTTGAAGATAAGAAGAAGTTGAAGATAAGAAGTTGAAGATAAGAAGAAGTTGAAGATAAGAAGAAGTTGAAGATAAGAAGAAATTGAAGATAAGAAGTTGAAGACAAGAAGAAGTTGAAGATAAGAAGAAGTTGAAGATAAGAAGAAGTTGAAGATAAGAAGAAGTTGAAGATAAGAAGAAGTTGAAGATAAGAAGTTGAAGACAAGAAGAAGTTGAAGATAAGAAGAAGTTGAAGATAAGAAGAAGTTGAAGATAAGAAGAAGTTGAAGATAAGAAGAAGTTGAAGATAAGAAGAAGTTGAAGATAAGAAGAAGTTGAAGATAAGAAGTTGAAGATAAGAAGAAGTTGAAGATAAGAAGTTGAAGATAAGAAGAAGTTGAAGATAAGAAGTTGAAGATAAGAAGAAGTTGAAGATAAGAAGTTGAAGATAAGAAGTTGAAGATAAGAAGAAGTTGAAGATAAGAAGAAGTTGAAGATAAGAAGTTGAAGATAAGAAGTTGAAGATAAGAAGTTGAAGATAAGAAGAAGTTGAAGATAAGAAGAAGTTGAAGATAAGAAGTTGAAGATAAGAAGTTGAAGATAAGAAGTTGAAGATAAGAAGTTGAAGATAAGAAGTTGAAGATAAGAAGTTGAAGATAAGAAGTTGAAGATAAGAAGTTGAAGATAAGAAGAAGTTGAAGATAAGAAGTTGAAGATAAGAAGAAGTTGAAGATAAGAAGTTGAAGATAAGAAGAAGTTGAAGATAAGAAGTTGAAGATAAGAAGAAGTTGAAGATAAGAAGTTGAAGATAAGAAGAAGTTGAAGATAAGAAGTTGAAGATAAGAAGAAGTTGAAGATAAGAAGTTGAAGATAAGAAGAAGTTGAAGATAAGAAGAAGTTGAAGATAAGAAGAAGTTGAAGATAAGAAGAAGTTGAAGATAAGAAGAAGTTGAAGATAAGAAGAAGTTGAAGATAAGAAGTTGAAGATAAGAAGAAGTTGAAGATAAGAAGAAGTTGAAGATAAGAAGTTGAAGATAAGAAGAAGTTGAAGATAAGAAGAAGTTGAAGATAAGAAGTTGAAGATAAGAAGAAGTTGAAGATAAGAAGAAGTTGAAGATAAGAAGAAGTTGAAGATAAGAAGAAGTTGAAGATAAGAAGAAGTTGAAGATAAGAAGTTGAAGATAAGAAGAAGTTGAAGATAAGAAGAAGTTGAAGATAAGAAGTTGAAGATAAGAAGAAGTTGAAGATAAGAAGTTGAAGATAAGAAGCTGAAGATAAGAAGAAGTTGAAGATAAGAAGTTGAAGATAAGAAGAAGTTGAAGATAAGAAGAAGTTGAAGATAAGAAGTTGAAGATAAGAAGAAGTTGAAGATAAGAAGTTGAAGATAAGAAGAAGTTGAAGATAAGAAGTTGAAGACAAGAAGTTGAAGATAAGAAGTTGAAGATAAGAAGAAGTTGAAGATAAGAAGTTGAAGATAAGAAGAAGTTGAAGATAAGAAGTTGAAGATAAGAAGAAGTTGAAGATAAGAAGTTGAAGATAAGAAGAAGTTGAAGATAAGAAGTTGAAGATAAGAAGAAGTTGAAGATAAGAAGAAGTTGAAGATAAGAAGTTGAAGATAAGAAGAAGTTGAAGATAAGAAGTTGAAGATAAGAAGAAGTTGAAGATAAGAAGAAGTTGAAGATAAGAAGAAGTTGAAGATAAGAAGTTGAAGATAAGAAGAAGTTGAAGATAAGAAGTTGAAGTTAAGAAGAAGTTGAAGATAAGAAGAAGTTGAAGATAAGAAGTTGAAGATAAGAAGAAGTTGAAGATAAGAAGAAGTTGAAGATAAGAAGAAGTTGAAGATAAGAAGAAGTTGAAGATAAGAAGAAGTTGAAGATAAGAAGAAGTTGAAGATAAGAAGTTGAAGATAAGAAGAAGTTGAAGATAAGAAGTTGAAGATAAGAAGAAGTTGAAGATAAGAAGAAGTTGAAGATAAGAAGAAGTTGAAGATAAGAAGTTGAAGACAAGAAGAAGTTGAAGATAAGAAGAAGTTGAAGATAAGAAAAAGTTGAAGATAAGAAGAAGTTGAAGATAAGAAGAAGTTGAAGATAAGAAGAAGTTGAAGATAAGAAGTTGAAGATAAGAAGTTGAAGATAAGAAGTTGAAGATAAGAAGTTGAAGATAAGAAGTTGAAGATAAGAAGTTGAAGATAAGAAGTTGAAGATAAGAAGTTGAAGATAAGAAGAAGTTGAAGATAAGAAGTTGAAGATAAGAAGAAGTTGAAGATAAGAAGTTGAAGATAAGAAGAAGTTGAAGATAAGAAGTTGAAGATAAGAAGAAGTTGAAGATAAGAAGTTGAAGATAAGAAGAAGTTGAAGATAAGAAGTTGAAGATAAGAAGAAGTTGAAGATAAGAAGTTGAAGATAAGAAGAAGTTGAAGATAAGAAGAAGTTGAAGATAAGAAGAAGTTGAAGATAAGAAGAAGTTGAAGATAAGAAGAAGTTGAAGATAAGAAGAAGTTGAAGATAAGAAGTTGAAGATAAGAAGAAGTTGAAGATAAGAAGAAGTTGAAGATAAGAAGTTGAAGATAAGAAGAAGTTGAAGATAAGAAGAAGTTGAAGATAAGAAGAAGTTGAAGATAAGAAGAAGTTGAAGATAAGAAGAAGTTGAAGATAAGAAGAAGTTGAAGATAAGAAGAAGTTGAAGATAAGAAGAAGTTGAAGATAAGAAGAAGTTGAAGATAAGAAGTTGAAAATAAGAAGAAGTTGAAGATAAGAAGAAGTTGAAGATAAGAAGTTGACGATAAGAAGAAGTTGAAGATAAGAAGAAGTTGAAGATAAGAAGTTGAAGATAAGAAGAAGTTGAAGATAAGAAGAAGTTGAAGATAAGAAGTTGAAGATAAGAAGAAGTTGAAGATAAGAAGAAGTTGAAGATAAGAAGTTGAAGATAAGAAGAAGTTGAAGATAAGAAGTTGAAGATAAGAAGAAGTTGAAGATAAGAAGCTGAAGATAAGAAGAAGTTGAAGATAAGAAGTTGAAGATAAGAAGAAGTTGAAGATAAGAAGAAGTTGAAGATAAGAAGTTGAAGATAAGAAGAAGTTGAAGATAAGAAGTTGAAGATAAGAAGAAGTTGAAGATAAGAAGTTGAAGACAAGAAGTTGAAGATAAGAAGTTGAAGATAAGAAGAAGTTGAAGATAAGAAGTTGAAGATAAGAAGAAGTTGAAGATAAGAAGTTGAAGATAAGAAGAAGTTGAAGATAAGAAGTTGAAGATAAGAAGAAGTTGAAGATAAGAAGTTGAAGATAAGAAGAAGTTGAAGATAAGAAGAAGTTGAAGATAAGAAGTTGAAGATAAGAAGAAGTTGAAGATAAGAAGTTGAAGATAAGAAGAAGTTGAAGATAAGAAGAAGTTGAAGATAAGAAGAAGTTGAAGATAAGAAGTTGAAGATAAGAAGAAGTTGAAGATAAGAAGTTGAAGTTAAGAAGAAGTTGAAGATAAGAAGAAGTTGAAGATAAGAAGTTGAAGATAAGAAGAAGTTGAAGATAAGAAGAAGTTGAAGATAAGAAGAAGTTGAAGATAAGAAGAAGTTGAAGATAAGAAGAAGTTGAAGATAAGAAGAAGTTGAAGATAAGAAGTTGAAGATAAGAAGAAGTTGAAGATAAGAAGTTGAAGATAAGAAGAAGTTGAAGATAAGAAGAAGTTGAAGATAAGAAGAAGTTGAAGATAAGAAGTTGAAGACAAGAAGAAGTTGAAGATAAGAAGAAGTTGAAGATAAGAAAAAGTTGAAGATAAGAAGAAGTTGAAGATAAGAAGAAGTTGAAGATAAGAAGTTGAAGACAAGAAGAAGTTGAAGATAAGAAGAAGTTGAAGATAAGAAGAAGTTGAAGATAAGAAGAAGTTGAAGATAAGAAGAAGTTGAAGATAAGAAGAAGTTGAAGATAAGAAGAAGTTGAAGATAAGAAGAAGTTGAAGATAAGAAGAAGTTGAAGATAAGAAGAAGTTGAAGATAAGAAGAAGTTGAAGATAAGAAGTTGAAGATAAGAACAAGTTGAAGATAAGAAGTTGAAGATAAGAAGAAGTTGAAGATAAGAAGTTGAAGATAAGAAGAAGTTGAAGATAAGAAGTTGAAGATAAGAAGTTGAAGATAAGAAGAAGTTGAAGATAAGAAGAAGTTGAAGATAAGAAGTTGAAGATAAGAAGTTGAAGATAAGAAGTTGAAGATAAGAAGAAGTTGAAGATAAGAAGAAGTTGAAGATAAGAAGTTGAAGATAAGAAGTTGAAGATAAGAAGATGAAGATAAGAAGTTGAAGATAAGAAGTTGAAGATAAGAAGTTGAAGATAAGAAGTTGAAGATAAGAAGAAGTTGAAGATAAGAAGAAGTTGAAGATAAGAAGAAGTTGAAGATAAGAAGAAGTTGAAGATTATGTTCAGTTTGGTTCATCTTCTTTCCTTCCTCATTTGCCTTGCAGCGTCGAGCAGAGATAAAATTTCCGGTCTTGTGCTCTTCTGTACTCCTCTCCTGTTGTTATGTTTCCAAGTGCTTCTAATATTCGGTCAAACTTCTTAGCGGTCGATCCTTGGGTCTGGTGTTCTCACAACGTTTATCGTTGTGTTGTGTTTTGATCACTCTGCCGTGTCACGTGGCCACACCATCGTATTTGGTGTTTCTTTATATAGTCTGCCATCATCATCCAGTGCCTCATTCTATGGCAGGGGTTATTCCTACTTTTTTTTCTCAGTTTTTCATTTCTTAGCTTGTCTCTCATGTTGTTACTTATCATTCATCTAACATGTTTCATCATTTAAGAGGTTATTTTTCTTATTGCATCTAGGGTCCATGACTGGCATTGGTAGCACACCGTTGGGATGGAGATTGTTTTGTACAACGACAAATCACAAGAAGCAGAAATAGACTCAGGTTGCAACAAAGTTTGTCAAATCATTGGACAGACATCACCACTATTGTCCAACCAGGAAATAACTCTAGAGGCAAAAAGGACACTCTACAATACAATCTTCATCCCAACGTTGTGCTACCAATGCCAGACCTGGACCCTAGATGCAAGAACAATAAGTAAAATAACCTCTACTGAGATGAAATGTGTTAGACGAATGATAGGAAACAGTCTGAGAGATAAGATCAGAAATGAAGAACTGAGAAAAAAGCTAGGTATAACTCACGCCATAGAATACATAAAGAAAAAACATATGAAATGGTTTGGCCACGTGACAAGGCAGAAAGATCGAAAGACAACACAACAAGCCTTCAATAAACGTTGCGAGAACACCAGACCCAAAGGCGGACCACGTTAAAAAAAATGGATCGACGGAATATTAGAAAACATAACATTAGGAAACATAACAGCAGGAGAGGCGAACAGAGGAGCAAAAGACCGCAAATTATATCTCCCTTCGACGCTGAAAGGCAGAAGAGGAAGGAAAGAAGAGGAATAAGAAGAATACAAGTAAGAAATGATCCGGCCCTCTGGTAGAGTGTGATTCTGCCGTTTTGCCCAGCGAGGGCATGCCTGACTAAGTCAGAAACTAAAGGCAACTAGAACAAAGTGGGACTCACAACGAGTCTGTCTAGAGTAGGAGGAGAGTTCTACATCCTGGAGAATAAGGAATGCATGCTCAGTATTATAATTAAAATGGTTATCGAGCTAAAGAGAGACTCTAGAAAACGTCTAATGTTAAACGAGATGTGTTAACTTTTAATTGTAATCACAGAAGTTTTAAAAATCTTATACATATGTCTGTGTCTTCATCAAATTGCGTGTTTATTATAGAATGTAAATAGCATTTCAGAAAATGAAAAATATCTTATGTAACAAATCTGTGTCAATAAAAATGAGAAAGAGAGTTCATCGGTGCGATATAGAACCAATTCTGACCTATGGAAGCGAATCATAGACAGTAGACAAACAAATGAAAAGACGATTAGAAACCACATAGATGGGATTTCTCAGAAGAATGTTGAATGTTCCCTGGACAGCTAAAAATACCAATGAGGAAGTTCTCAAAGAGGCCAACACAAAAAGGGAGCTCTTAAAAAACATCAGAAAGAAACAATCAACATTTTTCGGGCACATCATGAGAAGAGGAAAGTTGGAATACTTGGTTACAACTTGCAAAATAAAAGGAAAGAGAGATCGCGGGTGACAAAGAAAGAAAATACTGAATAGCTTGGTGTCATGGCATGGAAAACAGTCAACAATAGAACTGATGCGATGCACTGTAGATAGAAGATTGTGGAGGGACATGATCACCTACGCCAACCGGTATGGCACATGATGATCATTATAGAACGTAGCATTCACCACAGCCTATCTGAACGAATCTCTGTCTCTAGCTAAATCTTCCACAGACGTTAGTTCAGCGGTTTTCAAGTTTTTCTTTTGGGTGGGACTAGTTGGTGTCGAGACTAGACGCCGGTCTCGTGTCAGAGAGCTTGTGATTTGAAATCCCGACTGGACTATATTTTTATTTGTGATTTCTCTCTGCGGTAACCACCCCTGGTCTCAGTAGCGAGGCCCGACTTGAAACGTCAATTACTCATGGACGGTAAAAAAATATGAGCACATCCAAAGTCGGAGTTATCTGCCTGTACGGCGAGGGAACCCTGTGCACACGGCTGCCTGGGAAAAACGGATTAACACGTAAATTGTCAGTTCCTATATATAGTGACTTCGTCAGAGGTGAAAGGAAAGTACCCCCGTCACGCCAAGTGGCATTTAGGGAAATATGGTGTTAGTGACCCTATATTTTACAGACCTTCAGGTCATGATTTTTGGGGTAATATGGTCGGTATTACGCCCGTGCTGCTTTACTTTCCCAGAAAAAATCCGGTACCCATTTAAGGCTGGGTGTACCCGGAAGCCGTCGGTTGGGATCGAACCTTACCCCTTGTCCTTTGTAGTCCAGTTCACTAACCACTGAGCTATCGCTACTCTCTCAGAGGTGAAAGCTGGCGAAAAAAAAATTTTCTTTACTGCGGACCCAATTTAAATATACTTCGCATTCGCGGACCCAGATTAAATAAACTTCACAGTCGCGGACCCAGATTAAATAAACTTCACAGTCGCGGACCCAGATTAAATAAACTTCGCAGTCGCGGACCCAGATTAAATAAACTTCGTAGTCGCGGACCCAGATTAAATAAACTTCGCAGTCGCGGACCCAGATTAAATAAACTTCACAGTCGCGGACCCAGATTAAATAAACTTCGTAGTCGCGGACCCAGATTAAATAAACTTCGCAGTCGCGGCCCCAGATTAAATAAACTTCACAGTCGCGGACCCAGATTAAATAAACTTCGTAGTCGCGGACCCAGATTAAATAAACTTCGCAGTCGCGGACCCAGATTAAATAAACTTCACAGTCGCGGACCCAGATTAAATAAACTTCGTAGTCGCGGACCCAGATTAAATAAACTTCGTAGTCGCGGACCCAGATTAAATAAACTTCGTAGTCGCGGACCCAGATTAAATAAACTTCGCAGTCGCGGACCCAGATTAAATAAACTTCACAGTCGCGGACCCAGATTAAATAAACTTCGTAGTCGCGGACCCAGATTAAATAAACTTCGTAGTCGCGGACCCAGATTAAATAAACTTCGCAGTCGCGGACCCAGATTAAATAAACTTCACAGTCGCGGACCCTGATTAAATAAACTTCGTAGTCGCGGACCCAGATTAAATAAACTTCACAGTCGCGGACCCCCAGGATTTACTTTCTTTCGTGTTTTCTTTCATTCGTGCCCGCTTGTAATTTAGCCGGGAGATATCATCCTATTCTTCGAGCCTATGCAGACACCCAATGATTGATGACATCGCGAACACCTTAGGATGGTTGGGGGAGAGGGGGGTCCGTGGACCACATTTTAAGAATCGCTGAATCGAGTTCATTATTATCTTTAGGAAGAAATGAAACAAAATGGCGGCACAGGACAAGATAGGGGATTCAGGGATGGACATGGTCGTAGAGGATGGAAAGCTGGAAAGGTAAGTGCTTGTTTGTGTGCTTGTTTGTGTGCTTGTTTGTATGCTTGATGGTGCTTGTTTGTGTGCTTGTTTGTGTGCTTGTTTGTATGCTTGTTTGTGTGCTTATTTGTGTGCTTGTTTGTGTGCTTGTTTGTATGCTTGATGGTGCTTGTTTGTATGTTTGTTTGTGTGCTTGTTTGTGTGCTTGTTTGTATGCTTGATGGTGCTTGTTTGTGTGCTTGTTTGTGTGCCTGTTTGTGTGCTTGTTTGTATGCTTGTTTGTGTGCTTGTTTGTGTGCTTGTTTCTGTGCTTGTTTGTGTGCTTGTTTGTATGCTTGTTTGTGTGATTGTTTGTGTGCTTGTTTGTGTGCTTGTTTGTGTGCTTGTTTGTATGCTTGTTTGTGTGTTTGTTTGTGTGTTTGTGTGTTTGTTTGTGTGCTTGTTTGTATGCTCGTTTGTATGCTTGTTTGCATGCTTGTTTGTGTGTTTGTTTGTGTGCTTGTTTGTATGCTTGTTTGTATGCTTGTTTGTATGCTTGTTTGTGTGTTTGTTTGTGTGTTTGTTTGTGTGCTTGTCTGTATGCTTGTTTGTGTGCTTGTTTGTGTGCTTGTTTGTATGCTTGTGTGTATGCTTGTTTGTGTGCTTGTTTGTATGCTTGTTTGTGTGCTGTGTGTATTGATTTAGTTGGACATTAAATGCTTTAGTTCACAAATACTTTTCTGACGCCAAAAATAATAAAAATGAACCAGAAAATATAAAAGAGAAGCCCTAAAGTAGGACCTTGTAGTTCGGGATTAAATGACAGCAGATTGGTTAACGAGGTAGTAATCTAATCACTCCTACAAGTTGTCCATCTTTATTGATACAAAACTATATTGAAGAAGCAAAAATTGAATTACTTGCGGGCCATCATCATTGCACTCCGAACATGCCCATAGGTGCTCAGATCCCCTCCTCAGCAAGTCCCGCAGTGTCCAGCGACTGACGACTCCAGTTCTGTGTGTTGGTTGATAAGTCTTCTTACACGGCCACTATGTTTCTCGTTTCTGGCTGTGACCATCTTAACTCCCATCTCTTTCATCTGAAGGAGTGACGTGGACTCATGGTAGGAAAGAAAATAAATAAAAATCAGCGGAAGGTAAAATAGTAATTAAATAAAAATTACCGATCACTGAAGAAATCGAAAAGAAAAGATGAATTGCAAGATACAAGATTGATAAAAGGGGAATCTGTACGTATGCAATAGATAGTCCATTGAGAAGTCAAAAATACGCCATTGTCTACGTCCCAGGACATATGGGAGTACGGGGAAATGAAAGAGCGGACAGGTTGGCTATCTGCGCTATTGTTGAGGTCGGTCAACCAATGGATCGGACGGACGTCATCAATGCCCTCCAGGGAAGAGGGAAGGACACAGAGCTTCGACAACCATGATTCCACGTTACTCTATCAGATAAAAGAAATGGGAGTTAAGATGGGCACAGCCAGAAATGAGAAACTTAGTGGACGTGTAAGAAGACTTATCAACCAACATAGAACTGGAGTCGTCAGTCGCTGGTCACTGAGGGACTTGCTGAGGAGAGGATCTGAGCACATATGGACATATTCGGAGTGTAATGATGATGACCCGCAAATAACTCAGTAACTCAATAACTCAATTCGATTTTCTTGGGACTGTCTTAATTTGGGAGAGGGATAGGGAGAGTTTCTATACTGTTGGAGAATAAAGACCACATGCTCAGTAATTTTTCAACGTATTAATCAAAGTGACACAGAGCGAAAGAAAAGAAAGAAAACAGTAAAATGCAGCACAATCACTTGTCTGGCGGTGAAAGCGGTATATTGTGAATAGAAACATCACAACAATCATCAAATATATGCCTGCTTCATCAACTACACAATAGCTTTTAATACAATACACCATAAACAACTTATTGAATGCCTAAAAGATATACGTCGATTTGACACAGACATACGACGAATATGTAATTTATACAGGCCTCAAACAGTAATAATAAAAAATAACAAAGAAAACTCTACACCTGTTGATATAAAAAGAGGAGTAAGACAGGAATACGTGGCAGAAGACAAAAACAACAGATGAATACAATCACTATAGACAAGCCAGAAATTATAGCAAAAAGATCGTAGAACAAACAAAAGCAGGCTCTTGGAAAGCTTTTGATGAAGAATTAGCAAAAACATGCAGAGAAGAACCAAGAGAATTTTTAAAAAGTGTAAAAGCAATGAGAGTAAGAAATAATGATTATAACCCAACCACTATAATAAACGACAAGACCGGTAGACCAATCAGCAGCAGGAAAAACATAATAATCAGATGGCGAGAATACTTTAAGGAACTATTAAACCAGGGAAATACAAACGGAAATACAGAGTTTAAACATAGGCAGTATGATGAACAGGAACCGAATATACTTCAAGCAGAAGTAGAATGGGCATTGAAACAGAATAAAAAGAACAAAGCAGCTGGTATAGATGGAATAACAACAGAAATGCTACTAGCTTGTAAGGAAACAGCTATAGATTGGCTTACTATCATATTCAATATGGCTTGGGAAGAAAGAAAAGTCCCAGACGATAGGCAAAAAGCTATCATTGTCACATTTTGGAAGAATAAAGGAAGCAAATGTGCTTTATATGAATAAAGTGTGAAATGTACAGAGGAATATCCCTATTGAGTCAAGTTGGTAAAATGTTTGCTAAAATATTGGACAGGAGAGTAAGATACATAATAGAACCTCAAGTAATAATCAATTCGGATTCAGAAAAGGCAAAAGCTGTACTGATGCTATATTTACATTGAGACAACTATGCGAAAAAACAATAGAATATGACAGAAACCTAAATATAGTGTTTATAGATCAGGAAAAAGCGTTTGATCGTGTGGACAGGAACAAACTTTGGCAAACTTTAGAAACCTACGGGGTAGCAGGACAACTACTAGATAATATAATGGCATTACATAACAACAGTCAAAGTGCCGTTAGAACATCGGAAGGTCTGTCAGAATGGTTTCAGGTTACAACAGGTGTAAGACAAGGATACGTCCTCTCACCACTCCTCTTCATCATATATATGGACAAAATAAATCAGGAAACAACCAACAATAAGGACAAATCAAATAATAACATAGAGGTAGAAAACTCCAACATCAATGAGCTACTACTCTTCGCAGATGACCAGTGCCTAATATATGAGGACGAAAACCTGCTACAACAGCATTTAACATCTCTAGATAAAAGCTGCACAAACTACAGTATGAAAATTAACACAGCAAAAACAGAGGCTATAAGAATAAGCAAATTAAGACACCCATTAAACAATAAGATCAAAGATTAAGAAATAAAACAAGTAGAGGAATTCAAGTATTTAGGCACAATGTTCACAGAAGATGGAAAACTAGACAGAGAAATTGACATGAGAATACAAAAAGCAAATGCTGTCACATACCAGCTTTCACCATTGCTAAGACATCCAAACATTTCTATAGCAGCTAAACAACAAATGATAAATAGCATCTCCATACCAACTTTGTGCTATGAAAGTCAAACATGGACCCTTTCTAAATCACAATTAAGAACGATCAATACATGTGAGATGCGATGCTTGAGAAAAATAACAAACAACACAAGAAGAGATAGAATACCAAATGAAACCATAAGAAAAATTGTATGAAAAAAACCCTGCTAAGAATATATAGAACAACAACAACTTAAATGGTTTGGCCACCTGGTCAGAATGAATCCTCACCAATCACCATCAAGGGCGTTCTTCTCGAGAATGCATGGAAAAAGACCAAGAGAAAGACACAGAAACAGATGGATAGATGCAGTGACAGAGACATGTAACAACAAAGGAAAATCACTAATTCAGACAGTTCGAGCAGCTCAAGAACGACAAATGATATAACCACGACACCTTTTAGGTATCAGTGAAAAGAGAAAAGAAGAAGATGGATAGATGCAGACAGAGACATGTAACAACAAAGGAAAATCACTAATTCAGACAGTTCGAGCAGCTCAAGAACGACAAATGATATAAACCACGACACCTTTTAGGTATCAGTGAAAAGAGAAAAGAAGAAGAAGACAGACACACATCCTATCACCAAGCTTGTTCAATCTATACACTGAGCAAATCTTTAAAAACATCATAGAGATGGCAGGCTTAAACAATAATGGAAAGATAATCAATAACCTAAGATATGCTGATGATACTGTTCTACTAGCAGAAAATCCTAAAGACCTACAACAATTGCTTAATGAAATAAACATGACAAGTAAAAATTATGGACTAGATATGAATATCAAAAAGACTAAAACTATGATCTTAAACAGAGATAATACTCAAAACCAACAAGTAGATATCAACATTGAAGGAATAGACCTGGAGACAGTTCAGAACTACAACTACCTTGGACATACTATAACCAGTGATGGAAAATGTACAACTGAAATGAACAAAACATCAGGAATGGATAAAAGTAATTTTAATGTCATGAAGAATATATTGACATTAAAACAAATATAAAAAGGGCTAAAACTAAGAATCGCAAAATGTTACATCTTCTCAGCATTCCTATATGGTGCAGAAACATGGACATTCCACAAGAAAACAGAACAGAGAATTGAAGCCTTTGAAATGGAGGAAGAATTGGGTGGAAAGAAAAGAAACCAAACGATAAAGTCTTAAAGCTACCAGAAATGAAACGAGAACTACTAAACACAATTGAAACAAGAGAAATGAGTTTTTTGGAGCATGTTAGAAGACACAGCAGCCTACTAAATGTAATCTTGGATGGCAAAATACAAGGTAATAGAAGCAGACTAAGACTAACATGGACGAGTAACATCAAATGATGGACAAGTCAGCCTATGACAACCAGCACCATCAAAAGAATAGACAGAGCAGAATGGCGCTCCATGGTAGACAACCTTACATACGGAGACTGTATTCAATGATGATTATAAAGTATACAGGAAAAAAAAAATGTTATAAACTTACACGTTTCGACATGTGGTCTTCATCAGTATAACAAAATGACGAAAAAACAGAAACGTGCACAACGACATAGCCAAGTATGTAGTCAATAAATAATTTAGTTGATAAGTACATGTAAAAAAAAAAAGGTAAAGTGACCCCGTCACACCAAGTGGCGTATAGGGAATATGGTGTTAGTGACCATAAATTTTACAGACCTTCAGCACATGATTTTTGGGGTAATGGGGTCGGTATTACGCTTTTACTTTCCCAGAAAAAAAATCCGGTACCCATTAACGGCTGATAAGTACAGGACTCGTTAAATAAATAAACAGGTACTTAGTGAAGTGTCAAGACAAGAAGACATTTTGTGTTGGTCTTTGTATGATCTAATTTATTAATTTGTTTTAATAACAAGGGAGGGAAGCCTGGAAACAAGGCAGGTCAGAAGGGCCCGTTTGGAGGAATAATCTCTGACTTTCTTGGAGGGGTATGTATCTTTGTGTGTGTGTGTTTTAGGTCTAATTTCAGCGATATTTTCATGTTTTATTTGACTACTTACTCTGGGCTGAAGAAAGAAATGAGATACTAATGAAGAAAGAAATGAGATATTAATGAAGAAAGAAATGAGATATTAATGAAGAAAGAAATGAGATATTAATGAAGAAAGAAATGAGATGTTAATGAAGAAAGAAATGAGATATTAATGAAGAAAGAAATGAGATACTAATGAAGGAAGAAATGAGATATTAATGAAGAAAGAAATGAGATATTAATGAAGAAAGAAATAAGATACTAATGAAGAAAGAAATAAGATATTAATGAAGAAAGAAATGAGATATTAATGAAGAAAGAAATGAGATATTAATGAAGAACGAAATGACATATTAATGAAGAAAGAAATGAGATATTAATGAAGAAAGAAATGAGATATTAATGAAGAAAGAAATGAGATACTAATGAAGAAAGAAATGAGATATTAATGAAGAAAGAAATGAGATATTAATGAAGAAAGAAATGAGATATTAATGAAGAAAGAAATTAGATTTTAATGACGAAAGAAATTAGATATTAATGAAGAACGAGTTCAGATGTTTTTATTCTTCTGCTAGCTGAAGGGGTAACGGCAGGAATCGGCTCCCTTAGTGAGATCGAGTTTTTGGCACAGAACAGAGACAAATGGTGGTATTTGATAAAATATCTTTACAAGGATTGAAAAATGCTAGAATAAAAATTTAGATAAGAGAAAGAGTATCTGGGTCATTGCTCTATGGGTCGGCTATGGCCCGAAAGGTCAATAGATAGATAGATAGACAGACAGACAGACAGGTAGGCAGGCAGGCAAACAGACAGACAGACAAACAGACAGACAGACAAACAGACAGACAGAGATAGATAGATAGATAGATAGATAGATAGATAGATAGATAGATAGATAGATAGATAGATAGATAGATAGATAGATAGATAGATAGATAGATAGATAGATAGATAGATAGATAGATAGATAGATAGATAGATAGATAGATAGATAGATAGATAGATAGATTAGATAGATAGATAGATAGATAGATAGATAGATAGATAGATAGATAGATAGATAGATAGATAGATAGATAGCTGAAGTTGTATAAGTAGATATATAGCAATCGTTAAACTCTAAAAAAGTAGAAGTATACATAGAGAGCAAGAGCTGATCGTTCAAGCGGCAGATATAGATTTATGGAAGAAATGTATAACTGTGAAACGGCGATCTACATAGCATTTTCAACAATATTCTACTGCAGTTAGCGTTATACAGCCTATTTTTACATTTTCAAACTGTGAACGTTTTTTTTTTCAATTTTCTTTATATGTTAGTGTCCAAACAATGTCAGGACTTCACAAACTTATTTGTTTACATTTAGTATCAATGTTTATGAAATCGTCAACAAGTTCCAGGTCTTTGTAAAACGTTGCACTCATTATAGCCTGGCTAAATGAATCTCTATCTAATCTAGTCAGATCTCCCACTGAACATTGTACCCATCACAGCCCATCTGAAAGAATCTATGTGTCTAGTCAGATCTCCCACTGAACATTGTACCCATCACAGCCCATCTGAAAGAATCTCTGTCTCTAGTCAGATCTCCCACTGAACATTGTACCCATCACAGCCCATTTGAAAGAATCTCTGTGTCTAGTCAGATCTCCCAATGAACGTTGTACCCATCACAGCCCATCTGAAAGAATCTCTGTCTCTAGTCAGATCTCCCACTGAACATTGTACCCATCACAGCCCATTTGAAAGAATCTCTGTGTCTAGTCAGATCTCCCAATGAACGTTGTACCCATCACAGCCCATTTGAAAGAATCTCTGTCTCTAGTCAGATCTCCCAATGAACGTTGTACCCATCACAGCCCATTTGAAAGAATCTCTGTGTCTAGTCAGATCTCCCACTGAACATTGTACCCATCACAGCCCATCTGAAAGAATCTCTGTCTCTAGTCAGATCTTCCAATGAACGTTGTACCCATCACAGCCCATCTGAAAGAATCTCTGTCTCTAGTCAGATCTCCCAATGAACGCTGTACTCATCATAGCCCATCTGAAAGAATCTCTGTCTCTAGTCAGATCTTCCAATGAACATTGTACCCATCACAGCCCATCTGAAAGAATCTCTGTCTCTAGTCAGATCTTCCAATGAACATTGTACCCATCACAGCCCATCTGAAAGAATCTCTGTCTCTAGTCAGATCTTCCAATGAACGTTGTACCCATCACAGCCCATCTGAAAGAATCTCTGTCTCTAGTCAGATCTTCCAATGAACATTGCACCCATCACAGCCCATCTGAAAGAATCTCTGTGTCTAGTCAGATCTTCCAATGAACATTGTACCCATCACAGCCCATCTGAAAGAATCTCTGTCTCTAGTCAGATCTTCCAATGAACGCTGTACTCATCACAGCCCATCTGAAAGAATCTCTGTCTCTAGTCAGATCTCCCAATGAACGCTGTACTCATCATAGCCCATCTGAAAGAATCTCTGTCTCTAGTCAGATCTCCCAATGAACGCTGTACTCATCATAACCCATCTGAAAGAATCTCTGTCTCTAGTCAGATGTCCCAATGAACGCTGTACTCATCATAGCCAGTATGAAATAATTTCTTTATTCAGTCAGATCTCCCTCAGAACTTTGCATTCATCATATCCCAACTGAAACAAGAAATCTTTGTATAGTCAGATCTCTCACTTCTCCTGCTCTCATGTTCTAGGTCCCCTTGATGTCTTGAAAGCACATTCTTCTTGATCGTTTCCTGATGTTCCGTCGGAGACAAATGTCTTCCAATATTGTTCTTTGTTCCAGTCTGCTGTGTCCGTTGACGTTATCATAGTATTTTAATTTCTTCTGTCAGATTTTAGGGAGCCGCGATAGCTCAGTGGTCAGTGAACTGGACTACAAAGGACAAGGGCTAGGGTTCGATCCCAACCGAGGGCTTCCAGGTTCACCCAGCCTTAAATGGGTACCGGATTTTTTTCTGGGAAAGTAAAGCAGCACGGGCGCAATACCGACCACATTACCCCAAAAATCATGTGCTGAAGGTCTGTAAAATATAGGGTCACTAACACCATATTTC